>BMAO01031001.1:0-58394 GCA_019973975.1 Trichonephila clavata
GTTGGAAAATCGCAAATATAAGCATTGGGAAAAGTGCTTATTGTGGTGCCAAATTCACAAGCCTCAACATAATTTAAGGCATTTTCATTAAATTGTTTTTCTTGTCTGCTGATAGAAATCAGCATACACTCAGTCAAAGAAGACAATCAACATAAGAGCAAGAAACATTTATATATTTGAGGGAATGAATAGCTGAAGCACAAAAATCAGAATTCATAAAATCATATACTGAAAGGAAAATATTAATTTAGACAGAAACTCTTTCAATTTAAATTTAGGCCTTCGAAATTAGTTTTAACCCGCATTTGGGAGAAGGTAGAAACAAATATATTATTTTGATGAACACAGTAAAAAAAAATATCTGATCATTTTAATGCCTTTCTTAATTTTTTTTTTTTTTTCCTTCTCTTTTTCCAGATGAGAATGAATCTGAATTAAAAGAATTTTAACTTTTGTTTCAGCTGTTCATAATTTTAAAAAAATGTTGACAGACTAAGCAAAGAAAAATGTATTATAATTCTTTATTTTGTTTACAGATATAATTAGGATAATAAGCATTTATAAAAATATTAATATTTCATAACTTTTTTATTTTTTCTTAGATGTGTTTCTTCCCAATTCTGAAACAACTATTTTTCAGTGGAATCAAAATATCGATTTTATTACCCAAGACAGTTCCACTAATACCTTTATTGCTGCGATTATTATACGATTTGCCATGCCCGATTGAAGTTTTATAGTGAAATTGAATGAGACAGTGTTGTATTTTTATATAGACTCAATAATATATTTAAAAGAAATGGAAAGAATGATCCACCACCAGGAACTTCTTAGGGGAATTTACAGATGGAACAAATAGCGGAATGACAATTTCTTTTGTAGCAGGTAATGAGAGAAAATTATTTCTTTTTATTGAAAAAAAATTCTTTTTAAAATTTTTTATCTATTAAATGTATATTTATTTTCTAAGAGGACTGAAGAATTCTGCATGAAAATTAAGTATGCAAAATTAGGGGATTTACTCTCAGAATTGATTAATTTTGAATTGTGTTTTGATAGCATACTGCAAGACAATAATAAACACCGGAAAACAACAACAGATTAGAAGAAAAGTTAAAAATAAAATGGAAACTAAAACATGGTATGCATTAAAAGAATCATCTAAGGTGATTTTAGTACTTTACCTTGTGGTTACTAGTAAGGGAGAAAAGTAAGTAATTATTATAAAATATTTTAACAAAAACTTATTTAAATTAAAAAAAAAAATGTTATATTTATTTTCAGGATAATGTTGCCTCAAGTGGAAACAATAAAAAGATGATGCTAAAAAACTTCAAGATTAATTCAATGATGAAATATACAAACCTTTTCTCTCTATATAAAAAAATAGGCTCTTCGTGTTGCTGTAATAAATTTTTGATGTAGTTACTATTTGCTGCAACTGATGGTGCCAGGATATTTAAAATAAATTTATTCTTGGCTATGTGTACTTTAGAACTACATTATACTTGAAAAATACAATTTCAGCTATAAGTATGAACTGTTCAATAATCGTTACAATGGGAATTGGTGGACATTAACTTACATTTTTTGAAAAATTACAGAATTGCATTTTTTTTAAAATTTTATAGATGATATCATATTTAATAAGCAAGATGATTTTAAATCAAACACTGACTATTCTCCTGAATTCTATTTAATACAGGAAATCGTCCAGATATAAAAATACAGTTAAAAATGAAGTAATAACTACTAATATGTATGACAGGAGATAAATTTAAATTCAGTATTATAAAAGTACTTCATTGGGAAAGTGATATGCATGTATCAATATTCAGAAATGTTATTAATTACATGCAGCATAACAAATTTTTCTGGTGTCAAAAAATTCAGAAAAAATAATAAAAATCTTATTAAATATTGTTTAATTAAAAAAATATCCAATTAATTTTAATAATTATTATTTGTATAAAGGAATTATAAACTGGAAGGATTAAATTCTTTTTGAAGATTAATATTTTATTATTGTAGGAGATTATATCACACACACATGAATATTCATTTTTCAAGTTAGATATATTTATAGTTACCTACAAATTCAAATTGCAGATAAAATTATTTCTTTCTTAAGTTTTATTTTATCCTTAGTAATATTTTATAGATAATTATTAGAATATTCCTAGAGTTTCTCATGTAATTGCAATATTTATCTTAATATATAATTATTTAGTACTTTTTGCCAATTTCTTTTCTTAGTAATTTTGCTAATTTTATACTTTTTGCTAAGTGCTGCAATTCAGCCAGTAACACTATGCTTTGAATTTGTGTTTGGGTCCAGATTTTGGCTATAACTAGTTAATTGTACTTAGATTCAGCACAGGCTATGCATTTTTGAATGTAATTTTAGGTGAGTTACCTTTTTCTTGTATTGGATATAGAAATTCAATCAATTATTTTCAATAGGACTTCCTTCAGTATTATAAACAGAAATAAGAAACGTTGACTAACGTAAAAACTGGTTCAACCCCACTTTATAACATACATTAGAGCTATCATATAAGCACCAATTTTTATAATGCTGCAGCGAGTTCGAATACTTGTTCTTAAGTTTCATTTATCTTTAGTATTTCATTGATTTCTGGCTCTCTAGTAGAAAATTATTAACTGTATATATATATATATATTATACAGAAATATATTTTGTGTTGTCAAATAAAAAGAGATATTTATATTTATGAAAATGTTTCTTTATTTATCTTAGAAGAAGAAAAAAAACCCCTCAAATTCAACAACAAAAAAATTCAATGAAATGATGTCATTTTATCACGTCACCATGTCGCATGCAACAAAATGTATAGTTTCTAAAAAATTTTCATAGACACTAGTCTTGTGAACAGCACAATAACTAAAATTATCTTGTGATTAAGGGCTCATTACATCTAAAGATGGCAAATCATGTACTTAAGGTATTCAAAATCGTCTAAGATTTAATACATCACTACCAGGTTAGAAAGGGAAACAATGATCTCTTCTGCATCCCCTTCACATAAATTTAAGGAAACGTTTCTCCAATATTACATCTAGCACTCAACGGAAAACGTCGATCTGTAAGTGGTTTCTATTTTTAGCAAATAAATGTGAAGGTTTCAAATAACATGGTAGTTGCAATTGAAGATCGTTCCAGGATTTAGCAAATAGGCTTTGTAATTTGGTAATAGTTGATTTGAAGGATGGTGTCTTTATCATCTTATTTCTGAGCTCTCAGATTAGTCGGCAGTAAAATTTTAAAGAAACACCCGTTTGAGATTCTTTTAAAATTACTGTTCTTGGGGATCACATTCTAATTTAACATGGCTAACAGATACATTAGTCTTTGAAACCAATGGGACAAACTATTCTTCCAACCATCATTTAAGCAGTCAATTCTTTTCATTTGTCATTATTTATCATGTGCTATAAATAAAATCTGTTTAATCATACGCTACGTTTTTGATGGAAAGATGCGCAACTGTCTAGCTTGATATGCTCTTGAATACTTGAAATAAGTGAAGCTTGTCTGCAGATCGACAACGCACTACCGATTATATCAGCACCGTAAAATCTTCCTATGTTCTAATTGGTAAATGCATCGATGTATGGACTTTAATTGCTATTTTTCGACATTGCATTTGCAGAATTATATTGTCTTATATAGGATGATGTGCTTTGTAGGCTCAAACTGCTTGTAATATAGCGAGGGTGCATAAAAGGGCTCAAAGTGAGTTCGGTTAGATACAGAATTCCGTCTCGTACGTGGGTGATGTTGTATATATGAAGTGCAGCTTGCAGTCTTTCCATGTGTTGAGTGTTTGACGACATAATAAAAAAAAATCGATTTATCAGATTTGGATAAAGGTCAAATCGCTATGGCTTGGCAACCGGGAATATCTTTTTTCTAAAACGGCGTATTTGGTGTGCTTTTCACACATAGCCGTAATTTGTAGGCGGTACAATCAACTTGAAACGATAATTCATTGACCAGTGGTTTATCTACGATTGAGCATTTATTGCATAGGAGATGGATATTGCTCAAATTGTTCAATACAACCGAAGCGCTACAGTGGCCGATATAACCATCAGCTGCAACAGTAGTAAATGAGACACTGGAGTCTTAACGCAAGGTGCAGCGTACTACTGCGTATAAGCTTACGCAGCCTGTGCAACCCCTGCGCTGACAGCACAGGTGCATCACAGCACCTGTAATGAGAAATGAAACATTGCTTTTTGGTCACAGAAGAATAGAAACAAATTCTCCTGGTCTGAAGAATCATTTTTTCGGATCGATAATATTGATAGGCGAGTTCAAATATTAAAGTTTCAAAAGAAAACATCGCAACTCAGAAGCACAATTGGCTGGATACAAATATGTATTGTTGACATTTTAGTGTGAACAATGCTTTCATGGAAGGCAATAGAATCCATTATCCATACTTAGGGGTTACGTATGTTTGCAGGCTATGTGAGAAGTATTGCAGGTGTACTCCTTCATGGTGGCAGTGCTGTCGGAGGATGATGGCATTTAATAGCAGGAAAATGAACAATGCCATAAAAGGTCAAATCATCAGTGAGTGGTTCGAGGAACATTCCAGTGAATTTCAAGTCCCGCTTGACCTTTAAATTCAAATGACATGGATCCGATCGAACACTTATGGTTCCACGTAGGAAAAAAATCCGTGCCCTCACATACCACCTTTACGCAGGAATTGCATGATTAATTGTTTCTCTCGTACCACTTATCTATCAGAACCTCTGACTACCTATCAGAAACTTGTTGAATCAGCGTTTCTCAAACTATGGGGCATGCCTCCTGGAAGGGGGAGGGGGAGGAGTGCGAGCAAATTCAAAAGTAAAAAAAAGGTTTGAAATAAGTATTAATGTACTGAAAGTAAGCAAAACAAAATACATTCTGACGCAATAAAAATTAAATGCACATTTACATTAATATATTCCTATAAAAATGTATCAATAGTGCTCAAGGTTTTTGATAATTAATTTATCAATACATAATTAAAAAAACAAGTTTAAAAATTACAAGGGACTTATTATATACAGAATTTAATATTTATCATGATAATTTGTAGGGTTTATAATTAAAGTAGTATTGTAGCTTTAGCTTCAAAACACTTTTTTATTGCATTCAATACATTGATATGGTATGGGGCAAGGGACGCGAGGAAAATTATGATTCAAAATTGGGTCGCAAATATTAAGTCTCAGAAGCACCGCGTTGAATAACTGATTCTTCGGGTGTTGATGGCTTTGTAAGCAAAAGAAGGGCCGATCTTTATGTTAAAAAGGTGGATAATGAAACGGCTGTACGAACTCTAGACCCGTGCTGAAACTCAAGGTGGCAACGCGGACTGATCCGAGGTACTGGGCCTGCGCGAGTGCCACACCAGGGAGTCGGTGTTTACCTCTCGTCAAGAGCGGTTGTTGAGCTCTACCAGTGAGCTTAGTGTGGAGATTTTTTCCGAGAATTATCTCGCAACGAGACAATACGGTACGCTCCACCAGCGAGCTTTGTGAAGATATAGTTGAATGTTGATCTCTCGAGGAGAGATCTGTGAGTTCCACCAAGGAGCAATGCTTGAAATGTTGTGTATCTGCCGCAGGTAGATGTGTTGGATGCTATATCTGCCCCATTTCTTTTTTTTCTCTCTCTAAAAGTGTCAACGAGCTCAGCCGATTCAGTATTTACCTGAAACGTGTAAAAAATGTAAATTTTTAGTGTATGTGAGTGTCCTATTTCTCTGTGTGTAAATAAATAATTAAACATCATTGAAGTTTCATCAATTGAAAATCTTACATCTGGTGAATTCAGTGGTAGAATGAAGACGATCTTTTTTTGTCTTTAATAAGGTTTTATTGCTGGACGACACGAACATTAAACATATATGATTAAAACTTAGGTTGTATTATTAGGGCTACCGACCCTTCAATTACAGATTACAACTGTACCAGATGGTAGCTCACCTGCCACTGAACTCCTACTCATAACAAAATAAAAGTTTCGCGTTACAGAGCAGCGCCCTCTATACGACGCTTTTCAACAGAAAACGCTAGGACATTACACGGCTCTGTGTTACTTTTAAATTAATGCAATGTCGGGGGAAAAAATTTTTCTGTCGAAGAATTTTTCTGCTTCTTTTCTTGCAATTATTTCCTTCATTAGAAGTATTTCGTTTACCACCATCAATTTAATTTTTTTTAATAAAAAAAAAGTATTTAACGCATTTATTATTTTAAAACGTTGATGATTAAATATAATGCTGTTTAAATTTCTTAGCTGAAATAATTTATTTTTTAAATCTTGATTGAAAAGTTAATTTCAATTAAAAGTATTTTTAGGGCTTTTCAGTGTTAGCAAGGCGCATATCTCGTAAATCAAATAATTTTGGTAACCACATACAAAATATGCACCAATAAAGAGTTTACTTCCACATTGTTGCTAATTTTTTTGAATTAATACTAAAACTGTGTGGTGAACGACGGATACCGTTAGCACTATTTTTCTGGGGCTGCTAACTATAGTTGGTGATGCGTGGCTTGTGCCGGTTTACTAAGCAATTAAACATTATTTAATAAATTATTGTACATTTTCTTTATTTTTAATTACAAAAAATACAGGATATGTAGAGTTATTTTTTGTATAATGGGTTGGAAAAAGCTACGATATATTTATCTCTTTCTCTCTCCTGGTTGAATTGAAGCCCAACCGTGTACAAAAGTTTTCCACGTTGAATTTATCGAGGCCCAGAGTCTTCATTTTGGTGTAATGTTTAAGTTAGAAGATTGGAGTACTAGTTTAGGCATCTTCCTCATCGCTTCACAATGGCTTAAAACTAGGATATCCGTCATTATTGTTTTGCTGTGGTTTCAAATTGACACAATTTAGCCGCCCATCCGATAGAGTGGGTTAGTGAAGCTGACTGCGGGGCCGTAGGGACTTGGTTCGAATCCCGGAGAAGGCATGGATGTTTGTGTTGTAGTCCTTTCTTCTGTCTGTGGTGTATGCCCCCGTATAATACATTGCGTTGTACACGGGATTTATAAATGTTAAAAAAATTGACATTTTAATATTCAATCAATCAACTACTTCTCTCTCTCAGCTCTTGAAACAATTTAGCAATTCTTTTTTAAAATTCTGAGAAATGAATGCTCGCCATGGCATTTATGATACCTTAAGAGATCTCACTAATTGAGTTGTTTCAATACTTAATTGGCTTTGATATGAGTGCATCAAAGGTGTTCAAATCCTGATTTTAAAAAAAAATGTAGTTTTTAACTATAAAAAATTTTGTAGTAAAACATTACATTAGTGTTAAGTCATGTACCTATTAGTGTGTGAACACTGTAGCGAATTTATATTCTTTTATTCTAGCATACAAATTAAGCGTGTCATAAACTTCTTAATATAAAATTTTAAGTGTATATAAGCCGAATGCTATTTCATGCAAGTTTTAATGTATTGCTTGTCTAATTTCTTTTGAATTTCTTCTGTTCAACGTGAAAAATAACGTTGTATTGACTAACACTTGACATTTCTGCCGAGTGGATAATCAATGGAGAAGACAAATCAAAACAACACAACAAACTATCCTTTTACTGAAGAAAGCATTCTTATAGATCCTTCTCTCCAACGCATCAACAAAACGACGCTTCGTTTGTGTTTCCAATTACCCGCTTCCTTCGCAAATGAGAAAAGAGGGAGCTCCTATCCCCTATCTTCTTGGAGAAGGTTTTAATTGAACAACCCCCTCAATGACACGTCGGAGCTGAATAGAGAGAGTTGCTTAGAAATAGCCCAGGGGCATCCATCACCTCGTTACATCCCTTCTGTTAATGAGAAGCAAGTCTTGGTCTTGTTCCTAGCCGCCCTTCTCAAGAGGTGGCTAGGGAACAAATATTCTTTTCCTTTAAGCCTCCGATTGGGCGATGAACGCTCATTACTTAATGTCTTCACTAAAGATTTTCTGTGATGAAGAAAACTTAGGTTTCTACTTAACTTTTCAAAAATAAAATAAGCTGTTTATTGTTTGTAAGCAAAATATTGAATATGTGTGTATCTCTGTACATATAAATAAATAAATATATTATTTATTTCTGATAATAATGATATATATAAGTACTCTCTCCTTAATTTCTGTATACATGTAAGCAAAGGAGTATAAGCACGCATTTATTTGTATGCATAGAATTAAGTTTTAAGCAGACATACAATAATCTAAAAATAAAATTGTTCACTTCTTATGTTACATTGGTATAAAATACTGAGTTGATTTATTCTGCATTGCACATTGGTGTTAAAATTTATTTTTGTCCAATCTTATAATAATATGCAATTAATATTTTCATTTTAGTTTTAATTAATTGGATTCGGCTGTATTTTTAGTGCACCAAAATATACCTACTTAAAATGCTTTTGAGCATAAATTCTCTAATTTACAGTAAAGCACATAAACTTCTGGTTCTACAAAATACAACAGAAAAAAGAAAATTTCGAAGAAAAATTTATTACTGATGTAGTAAATTTAGTACATCAGCAACAAATCTAGTACAAAAGGAAAATGATTACAAATTCAGCCCTTTTAGAGGTGATGAGGAAATCTGCATTGAGTGTTGCCAACATGACTGATTAAAACTGCTGCTACAAGGCTCAGCACTGAATGAAATGTCTTTGTAGGTAGGCATGGTAGTCCATGCTGGCCTCCACCTGCTGCTACACTTCGATCAACTTTAGCAATGAATGAAGGCAGGCTGATACACCCATGCTTGTTTTCATTCATTGCTAAAGTTAATCTAAGGGTAGCAATGGGTGGTATACGGTGGATCAACATTACATCTATTGTGCGCATTGTCCTATAGGAATATGTCCACTGGTGTGCTCTGAAAGTAAAAAAGAGGGAACAAAAGCTCCAAACCTTTAGGGATGTAGAGCGGACTGGTTTTTGTATCGGTAGTGTGTACTAGGGGAGTATGGAAGTGGAATACAATACTACCCCTAAATTACAGTACCTAGTGGAGGACCAATATTGCAGTTAACTAGAAAAAGGTTGAGTATCATCTTTCTATTGCAATCCATGTTTGCCTTTGCAAAGAGGCCAATGCTTTCTTCTCTCCAGCAAGAATGTGTTGGTGATTTCTGCCAACCATCGTGGTGCTGGAAGTGTTTATCTTCTGCAAAGACAATGCTATAGCCCTTTGGCTCTCCAAGTATACGATTCAGTGCACCATTGCAGACACAAATACATGTGGTTTGAAACAAATGAACTCCCAATAATAAATGCACTGAGAATTTACCACTGGGCCTCAAAAGATGCCGATTAGTGTATGTAGATACTGTTTATTCTGCAACAGACCGTTTTTGTTGTGAGTACAGTGCGATCAATTAATATCCTTGCTCAGAATATGCCTGTAATCACGTGTGATACACGAAGTGATATGACGAATCTGGGGGATTCGATCCTAAAGCGATTGCTTGTAGAACGAAACCACTATTGAAAGATTACGTCCGACACGGTTACTAATTTTTCAGAAAGAAAATTCTACTTTTTATATAGGCAACAATTCTCCCTTTTTCAAACTATAAAATGTGCTCGAATGACGCTCCTACTTCCTTTTCGAGACACGTTGAAGCTTCTTATGCAACTAAACCGAATGAAAAAAAACAGTCTCAGTACTTCGAAAAGGCATTCTCATTTTTGTGTTGCTTTTTATTGTAGTACTGGAGATCGCGCGTGATGTGTATAATCGTTAAAATTCTAGTAATTTGCATATCTCATCGAGGTATATAGAAAGTTAAAACTTCATGAGATTTAGACGTATTCTTCATGGTGTTACGTCTTCAGTGACAGTATGCAATTTTTACATTCCCCATTTTTTGTATTGAACTGCAGAATGAAATCAGAATTAGTTTCTTTAAAAAAAATTTAATCTTGTTATATTTTTGATCAGAAAGTTTATATTTGATTTTATATTTGAAATTTATATAATGTGCTATTTTTCCAATATTTGTTAACATCATTAAAAAGAATAAATAACTAAATTCTATTTGTACTAAACATTCATAGAGTATAAATCAAAATTCCAGCAGAGAGATAATTTTTATTTTATGAACATTTTTTATTTTATTTTATGCATGTTTAAGTAATGATTTTATCTCTCATGACTGGTTAATTGATATTTTTGTTATTGTTGCCATATTGGAATTAAGTAATGAACATCTAAAAATAGACATTTAGGGAAATAAACCTTAAAATGGTTTAGTAAGAAGAGTTTATTTTACAAGTTTTCTTAAAGTAACTATGAAAGTATCAATGAGTGTTTTTCACAGTAAACCGTTTTATTTTCTTGGCTTCGAAAATGTAATTTTTGCCAGGAAATTTTGAATTAAATACTATTTTCAATATTTTGTATCCGGATAATTTTTTCAAAAATTCATTAATGTGTGTTTACTTTTCTTTCATTAAAATTGGGAGATATTATTCTTTTATGTTCTTTGAGTAAAATATCTTACAATTCTTCTTTTTTTTTTGAAAAAATAAAAATCTTACAGTTATTATAAAAGTTATTTTGAAAATCATCCTTTCTGTTTTTAAGATTAGAAATACTGATTAACAGATTTCTTATTAGAAAAATAGTGCAAAAACGGTTATCCCGATTACAAGCATATATGTTGAGCACATCTACATTTTTTTAAATTGTAAATGTTACTATTAAGTTTTTAATATTAAAGTTTTGACATCTTTGAAACGTATGACCCCAGTTTATAAACAGAATGTTAATTGTACTCTTTAGTTATTTAATTCCTTAAATATTCTTCTATTTAGTCTCCCTTATCCCAAATTATTCCTGTTGAATATATATATATATATATATATATATATGTGGGGCCGGCCGCTATTGCCAAGCCACAGGATAGACGATGCTCTGCTCTGAACGATTTTAAATATGTCGGTTGGCACTCATAGTGTTTTAGGAGCCTGCCTGTTGTTTGACTCTGAAGTTGGAGAACGCCATGATAAGAAGACGGAGATGCCTCGTGTCCGTAAGATAGGACAAGACGGCTCGTATGATCCTATATCAGCGAATAATAATGTGTAAATATATGCTGTGTAAATAGTAAAATCGTGAATAATTAAATTTAAAATTGACTGAATACTTTTTGTCTTGTTTTAACTTCCAACTCGCAACACTTTAGGGATATTTTATATGTCGCATAATCATACGATATAGCTGCTGTCAATTTTCGGCATCATGAAAATCCACCTTACCCGTAACCTTACCTGGGTGTAGAAGCCCAGCGGTAATCCAACCCCGTCACCCAGCCGGCTTTGAAATCAATATTGCAGTGAACATTCCTCAGGTTTTACAATCAAATGTCAACGATATGTCAACCAAATAATTCCAAATTATGTGCCAGGAAAGAAAGATGATCTGTATGAGAAAAATGCTCAAAGAACTGTGGTTGTTAGTCCTGTTTTGAGAGTTGCCGTTTAACCTCAGTATCCATCCGATTTGCCTAAATTGGAAAATGGTTTGAAACGTCAGGCAAATCTGACCCTATGGTTCAATGTATTGTTGAAGAGTCTGTTGAGATTATTATTGCTGGTGCTAGAGAATTTAATCTTGAGATTTATTTGAAACACTTGTAAGAAGACTATACTTGCATTCTTTTAAAGAAAACTGACCCAGTAGTAGTTGTTCCTAAAAGTATTCCAAAAAAAAAGTCAAAAGAGGCACCCATGAAGAAGGACACTCGAGAATTAAGGAAAAACAAAGGTTATTATTTCATCCCCATGCTCAGACAGAAGGTATAAAATACCATAGCCATTTGTGACCATCGTACATTGGTGAATCACAAAAGAAGAACGTCATGAAGGACCCAACTGTTCAACGCAGTTTGCAGAATTCCTTAAGTCATGGGAATACTTGTCATATTAGTGCGAGATCATCAACAAGAAGCGACGAAAGATATAGAAGGAAATACGATGAGAGACGAACAAGCAAAAATAAGACGAAAGGTAAATGAGCAAAAATACGACGAAAGACGAACAAGAAGTAAAGACATTGACAAAAGAAAGGCGAAAAAGAAGTAAAGAAATGACGAAAGAAAGACGTAAAGGAAGTAAACAAAAAATGACGAGAGAAAGACTTAAAAGAAGTAAAGAAATTACGAAAAAAAAGACGTAAAAGAAGTAAAGAAATTACGAAAAAAAGACGTCAATGAAGTAAAGAAATGACGAAAAAAAGGGCGTAAAAGAAGTAAAGAAACGACGAAAAAAAGACGTAAACGAAGAAATGACGGGAAAAAAATAGACTTTGAAGACACACACAAAAAGGAAGAAAAAAGACGTTGAAGATACTCATAAAAATAAAGACGAAGGAAGTTGATGACGTAAGAATAAGCATAGACAAAGAAGAATGAGGCTAAAGACAGACCAAAATAATTTTGAGAGCTTCGAAGTTAACAAAAGATTTAGAGACTATAATGCATTTATTTTTCTGATGTTTTATTCCAGTTGTTCTGTTTTACTGTTTTTATATTTTTAGAAGAGAAAATAAATTTAATTAATTATTCTTTGATGTGGTATTAGTTTAATTTCTAGAATCCAATTTGTTCCTTTTTTTAATGGTTTTCGTGTGATTAATCTTGGTTTTGTTCTTATTTTTCATTAAATCAGTGTCTACTAGAAAAATGGAACAAAACTCTTTCATCAATGTTTCAATTGCACATTTCTATTGAACAGTAAATAATAAGGCTACACTTTTAGTGGCTCAATAGGTTTGAAGGAAAGGTAAGGTAGTATTGTACTAAATCATTACGGTACAGTACACATGAGAGTTCGGGACATTACAGGGCGTAGAATTGTATCCTGCGGCATGTATAGTTTGAGGGAAGTGTGGATTTAAAGGGATATTCAGCGAGAATTGTCTAACTAGTGCTCTAGACTAACATTTATGTGCTTCCGATTCAATTACTACAATGTATTGGAGCCACTGATATTAGTAAATGCCGATAATGTGTAGGTAAGAGCATTTAGTTTAAGATATAAGCCAGTTTCAGAATAGTATTTTTATCTTGAAATTATATTTTTAATATTTATGTCACGGATATACCATAACGTATAGGAACACGGTGTGAACAGCAGCTTAAAGTGCAGAATTATTTTCGTTTTTTTGGTTGAAGATTTCTGACAAGTCCTAGCTAAGGCCTGCTAAACACAGTAAAAACATCGCGTAGTTTCAAACCACGGGTGGATAACGAAGACATATTAACTGGTACTCTAATCTCTACATCCACTCTAAGCTAGTATAAGTACTCATATTTTGAGCCTCGATATGTGTTGATGTGCATTACTTCCAATACAAGATGGCTTTGGAAAGGCGATAGGCAAAATCGCATAAAGAACATATAGTGAGACGTATTAATCTATTGCTTACACAAATTATAAATATTATTACATTAATTTTCGAAACCAGCAGATAATAAATACGATATATTTTTGTGCATAAGATTTTTTTAATGAAGGAATCCTTATTGTTTAGTAGTTTAACACAGAGTTTGTGTGGATGTTTATGTCAAAAAGTTTTTTTTTTTACTTTTAAACAAGTTTGGATGAAAAGCCTGAAATTATTTAAATGACTGGATATTTCCTTTTGAAAAATGTTTTACGCATATTGAATTATAAAATAGACATATAATTCAATCTCTATTTTCAATTAGGCTTTCAATGCCCACTTTTAGAGAATTTTATAGCTTCAAAAGCATACTGTTTGAAGCTATAAATAACAAACCCACGCATGTGCTTTTTAAATCGAAATTATGATTGCAATTACCATAAAATTTGGCGTATATTGCCCCATCCTCATATAACGAAGCACTGCCATATAACACACACGTATACTTTCAAGCTGCAATTCTTAGCCTTTAGGTATATTCTCCGTATAACGCGAACCCTTTTTTAAACAAAGAAACCTGAAATGCATGTGCGCAATGCTCATATATTTTGAAGTCATTTATTCGAGGCATAATTTGTAGTTTTAATAAAAAATTATATACTTATATATATATATAGAACTAAAACCCTTCAAGCTCGTAAGGAATGCTATTTCTTTTAAAGAAACAACATTCGATACAAGTAGAAATCTAATTTTTTTTCTATGTTCATCTATATATATATATAAAGGAGAAAAGCGACTCATTTACTCAGTCTCTCACTCATACTGATATCTCTGTAGCCATTAAACCTACAGCCTTGAAATTTGGTAGGCATGTTTCT
Source organism: Trichonephila clavata (assembly GCA_019973975.1). Lineage (NCBI taxonomy): Eukaryota > Metazoa > Arthropoda > Arachnida > Araneae > Nephilidae > Trichonephila > Trichonephila clavata. Next base: position 14,322 of record BMAO01031001.1, read on the forward strand.
TTCATGGAGTAGATATCCGCTAAGAATGGATTTTTTGCAAAAATCGACACCCAAAAGACGTAGAGGGGATTAAGTGGTGGTATAGATATTTACTTCAATTTTTAAACTATTTGACGTGAAGTCTTGAAATTTGGTAACCAAATTCCTTTCATGAAGTAGACATCCACTAAAAAATGGTACTTTATGTAAATTTACCATCAAGTGGCTTTGTGGAGGATTAAGGGGCGTTATAGATAATTATTTCCATTTTTAAACTATTACATGCACAGTCTTGAAATTTGGTACGCAGATTCCTTTCATAGAGTGGAGATGCCTTAGAAAATGGGTTTTTTGAACGAAAACAGACCCCTCCCCAAGAGGCACTATGTGGATTTAAGGGTCGTTCTAGATAATTATTTTTGCTTTAAAACTCTGAGATGTACATTGAAATTTGGTAAGCAGATCCCTTCTATGGAGTAAAGATCCATTGAAAAGGCTTTTACAAAAATCGACCCCTAGTGACGTTGGGGGGGGGGGGGATCAAGCTGTGTTATAGACAATTATTTCCATTTTTAAACTGTTAGACGTACTGTCTTGGATTTTGGTAAGCAGATTCCTTTCATGGAATAGAGTTCCTCTAAGGAATAATTTTCAAGGGGTTGGGATATCAAGGGGAAGAAGATTGCCCTCTGAATTTATACACAGATCGGCATATATTCGGTAATAATATAATACGTCTGTTGTTCAAGACACAAATTTACTTAATTCCCTTTGCCTCTTCTCTCCATAACGTCCTCTTCTAATAGCCTACTGCATATTTCGTAAAAGTCTCCATGATGTAGTATGTAATAAAGTAGATATATAAGTCATCCATTTTTCGATCTGTGGGAAAGTTTATAATTTGATTCTGGTATATACTATTTGATATCTTTGCTTCAGTATATACGAAGAGTATCCTCATGATATCCCACAGGAACAAAATGGCTTTTTCAAAATTCATTTGTCTTCAACCGAGCAATATTTTTACATTATTCCATCATCTCAGAACAAATATATTTATTTAAACTATATCTGGTACACATCAAAACATATTCAGAGTATATCTCTCCATCATGCCTCTACTTCCTGAAGTATTATCTCTTTTGAATGAACTAACTTATTTTGTGAGAGAGAAATTTTTTATTTCAGTCGCATTAACAGCGGAAGGGGATATGACAGAATAACACTTCCGTTCCTAATGGAGACGAACAAGGAACAATGCAGTCATTTCCTTCTCCATCAACTTTTCAAAAGTTTAAAATTTTTGAATTTTTTAGCCCCATAATTTCTGGTGCTTAAATTAATCTTATTACTGGTTTTGTTTTCAGTATCTGTACTGAAATTTTCGTTATACCTTTCGTTAATATTTTAACTTATTTGATTATTCATAACTTTATCTGAAAGAACATTAAAGGGTGAAATCAATACGTCAATGAAACAAGCAGAATTTTAACCAATGTGCTCCGGAGACGTTTACGACAATTTTTGAAGTTCTTTTTTTTGTGTGTGTTTTTAGCGATGCTAAAAATAGTTTGACAAGCAGTGATCCCAATTTAAAAAAATTGAACTAAAATAAATCATTCCATTTTTTTTCTACAGTGCTTAAGAAGTCCTACATCGTTAAGAATATATGTGATTAGATTTTAAAGAAATAAATAAAATTCGTCTTTATAAGTGGGTTTATTCTGATCGTCTATTCTTACAGATATAGGAGTTTAAATGTTTGATTCTTTATTTATTTTCTTTTTTTTTTTGTATCTTATAATCATTCAATTTATTTTATAACCACCTATTCCCACACAACAAATTATATTCTGGGCACGTGTATTGCTTGATTTTTCCCCTGACCAATCCTCGAAAACACTGTAAAAATCTCTTTTCCTATTTGGGGCTATTTAATTTTTTACTACAATTGTCCAAGACTCACTTTCGTCCCTTTCCTTTGATCATCAGCACAAGGTAGCCCCATTCTTCTATTTTTTTTTTTAGAGGAGGCATTCCGGATTCAAAGGGTAACTAGAAAATAGAAAAACCATGATTGGATGGAATCCAGGTTCTTCATTCATTTTATACGATCAAAGAACATATCTTCTTTTTGTTCTGCAGAAAGAATCCCAATTTCCAACAAAGGGGTTTAAGCGGACGTGTGCAGGGCTCCTCCTGTTGATTCGCTCCGGATAATCCGATGTTCCCGGTGATTCAATTGAGTTGGCTGCTTTCTCTAAAAGACCCGTTTTCTTCAATTCTCCAAATGAGCCGGGGATTTACCTAAGGTTTTTTTTTCTTTCTAAAAAAGGATGGTCCGTTTTGAGAATAAAGAGCAAATGAGATATTCGGAATGTATGGTCATTTCAAAGATCTTCTGGCTTAGATAGCTTAAATTGGTTATATTCGTCTCTTTTATTCAAAAGGCTGTGCCATTTTTTTGTGTTCTACTTATTATGAATTCTTATCTACATAATATAGCTATTAGATAAAGAATATTAGATTTTAAAACAAGGAAATAGACATAGGATGTGTTCGCAAACATTTTACGTAGCCTTGATAAAACGCTAAAGCTTATAGATGCAAGAAATTTGGTGTCATAATAAAAAAAATTAGGAAAATTTTATTAAGAAACATAAACAGTACAACATTTTTGCCCGCTGATTGTAAAATACGCAAGTTCATCTGATTGTTGATATAAATCATATTGCGTTTCCATTTGAACAAAGATAATTCTTAAAATAATCAACGCATTTGAGATGTTTCTATACCAAGCACCTGCAAAATGCTTTTTCTGCTAAAAGGCAGGCACGATAAGGGAAAATATTGTATTATTTTAGGACGAATCTTTGAAAATTTAAAGTATCACAGTAAAATGACAAAAGTCACCGGACAGAAAATGCATGAAAACGAATCAGAGACGTCGCTACCGCCGAATCAGCTCTGTCAATGATACGGGGCTCCCAAGCTATAGGGGCCCCATCAGATGTAATATTTCGACACTTACAAGTAAGTCTTATTGATGTGATCTTTAAATATATATATGTCGTGTTTTTCGAGTGAACATCAAGACATTTTATTTGAACCGCCTTATTCCATGAAATCATTTATGAAGCTGATTTGTAAGAGATAGAGAGAGACGGACACGTGTTAAAAATCAAGAGTCCGCGTTTACTCAAAAGCCAGATGTATTTTCAAGTACATTCCTTATTGAAGAGGTATATTTGAAATACAAGGCAATAAAAATTAATGGTTGGATTGGTAAACTTCTGTTAAAGCCATGTGTTCTTCATTCTCGAACTGGATAATAAATTTAATACTTGAAGATGCAACGGGAAAATAAAAATTAAAAGTGGTCTAGGGATATTAATTTTAGATCTAATTTAATTATCCTTACATATATATATATATATATATATATATATATTGAATATACATAAAGGTCCCCAATGAATGATGATACAGGGCCCACTCAAAATTAGCTTCGCCAGCGATACAAATGGTAGTAGAATCAAATACTAGATGTACAAATGGGCAGTTTATTGATAGGGCTTTCATTTGTACTCAGACGCAATTATACCCTCACGACTGGAACAAGCAGTCTTTAGACGTGGAATCATAGTTGGTGAAATAATAGGGCATTCTACTTCGGAAATCATTAGGGAATTCACCATTCCAAGATCAACAGTTTCTAGAGTGAGCTGCGAATACCTGATTTTCGGCATAACCTCTTCCGTTGACAACTCAGTGACCAACCACATGCATTTTATGACCGAGAGCAGCGACGTGTGCGTTTAATTGCCATTGTTATCAAACAAGTAAAACTGCATGTAATATCAAAGAAATAAGAAAATGAAGATGAGAATGAATTTGGAACATACGGCAGGCATGTCCGTTAGGGCCGATAGGATAAATTTTGCTTTAATGGGCTACGAAAGCTGAAGATCGACTCGTGTGCCATTACTAACAGCACGACAGCGCCTCTACCGGGTTCAGGACTGTATCTGTTTAACCCTAAACTACCAGAAAACCATAGCGTGGCCAAATGAGTCATTTCCCCTAGTAAAAACTGATGGAATGGTTCAAGTGTGGCACAGACCCTACGAAGACGTGGGCTCAAAGTGTCAAGCTGGTGGTGGCTCCATAATGAGTGGGCTGCTTTTACATGGAATGTTCTGGATTCTCAGGTATAGCTTAATTGATCATTAAATAAAAATGGCAATGTTAAGCTACTTAGAGAACTACTTGGAATCAGTCATGGATTTCATGTACTTAAGCAACGTTGATTTTTTTATAGATGACAATGCCCCAAGTTACCACGTTACAAACTGTGCTCGCTATTGGTTTGAAAACTTTTACAGAATACTTGAAGAACATCTTTTACTGGCAATACTTCCGCAAGTATGGATGGCTTTAAAGGCAGAAAGGCTCAATTTTTCTGCAGTGGACTTCCAATGACTTGTTGAGTCCATACTACAGCAACCTACTGCTCAAAATGAGGTTCGGCACGATGTTTAGAGGTATCTCTTGACTTTTGACTCCCCAATGTATAACAGGCTATGTGGTGAGATGTCCCTCTCAGAACTTTGTATATTTTTCTTCAAGATTTTATTGAAAATTTAACTGACACATTCTCACAGAGGAAAAATGTTAATCAGATGAGAAGTTATATGTAAAGAGATATAAGATGTAGGAAGATATATATATTGTAGTATTGTCTGAGGGAGATAGAATTTATATATTACTAGATAAATAGTATTTCTTTATGGAGAAGATATTTCTAAATCTTTATTCACTATAAAGCCAGTTCATATAGTGAGGCTACTAAATAGGTTTTGGTTGGAGTGCGATCAAATATAGTTGCATTTTGAGATTCATCATAGAGAAAGAGTATGAGAATTCATCCTATTCGCTGAATTTAGCTGGAAACAATTTAACCATGTAGGATTAAGTATTAGTAGTGATCTTTTAATTATACTTGAACTAAAGAATAAACAAACCATAGCTGTTTATTCGTGTTTATAGCTACTTTCTAGTGATTATTCATTATGGCCTCTTAATCATTGGCTTTGAATCAAAAATTTTCGAGTATATAGCATTCGACATTTATGAATTTTTGGGAGTACCGATACAAAGTTTGATTAAAAAGCCAAAATTCCATAAATTTTTTTATGAAGTGTATCCAGAAATAAAGAACCGTTTCATTCTACCATAATCCCAGAGGTAGTATCGGAGTTCAACACTTGCGCACATGTGTGCCTCTGGTTGTTTTTCAGTTTAGTGACGCTATTACAACCAGATTGTGTTGTTTTTACACGCGTCAGTGATCAATCAAAATGTTTCAAACGATTACCGATCCCGCTGTCTGCAAAGTGCGTTCTGTAATCAGTTTTTTGAATGCTTGGAATGTTAAGTTAGTTGAAATTCATCTTCAGCTTGGGATGATTGGTTTATGATATAATAAGTGATGGAATCATGAGAAGGTGGATGGGACAATTCTTTGATGGGCGCACCTGTGTTCACGACGAAGCAAAGAATAGGTGTCGTCTTCTATTATTATTGATGTTTGGTTGAAAAAGTGGATGAGAAAATTTGAGAAACGAGACAGATCCCAATAAGATTGCTTTGTGAGGAATTTGCACGAAGATCAGTTGCGCAGTGTTTCCCTTCACTGGCGGCATCTTTATTCGAAGAGGGTATAGACAAGGTGATTTCACGATATGACTAATGTCTGAATAATGGGGGTAGCTATACAGAAAAATAAATTCTGATATACTCTTTCATGTAAAAATACATTTTGTTTCGTTAAAAGATTTTTTAGGCGAGTCTTTCCAAAACGGTATTTAGTTTACGGACACGCCTATTATATGTGGTTTAAAAGAAAATACTTTATTACATAATTTAATACACTTTAAAGATATATTAAAAATATGTATACACAATATTTTGAAGATAAATTAATTTTTTTCATCGTAAAATCATAAAATTTTTGCATATTATACTTGATTGCAGTACATTAATAAATTATGAAACATACTAATGAAAAATATATAACAGCAAATATTTTAAAAATAAGTTTTTATTTGCTGAAATTTTTATTTTTACCTAAAAGTATTATTTTAAAAATAAAGCATGCTTTATGAATTTTTTTAAAAAAACATATTCACACATTAAAATAATATAATTAAGCTCAATTTTTAATTTTCAAATAACATTTCACGCACTTTTCCCGTGAATAAATCTCATGTAATTCTTAGAAATCACCAGTACTCCTAAAAGAGTTCGCTTTAGAAAAACAAAGCAAAATTAATTTCGGTAAACAACGTATATTATTAGACATCCATTATTATTACTATACGACCATTTGCTTATGGTTTCATCTAGCCGACTTGGTCTCAAATGATAAAAGAGAGTCTTCTCCAATCTGTTCCTCTTTCTTTTGGGAAAAGATTTTAATTGAACAGGCCTCTCAATGGTACACCCAAGCTCAATGGAGTGAGTTGCTTAAGATTGGCTCTAGGGTTTCCTTCTCACGTTACATCTCTTCTATTAATGAGAAGCAAGCATTAGTCTTCTTCCTTACCCTCCCTTCTCTTGGGGACTTCTTCGCTCTCTCATTAGTTTTCTTAGGGCTCTATAATGTTTGACTCTCATGTACTAACACCACTGCCTAAAGCGCATTGAGAATTGTAGTGTTGAATGTTTCAATAAGTTTTAGAAATATTCGAAAGCGCAATCATTTCTTCTCTCTTTATATATTTATATATGTAATGAATTAATGTTTAGATAATGATTATCTTTTTATACATAATTTTCTTTATAATTATATTTCTTATAAGTTCAATTAGAATTTGACTTGTTTCAAAGTTTTACTTTTGATAGGCTTATTCTTTTTTTTTCAATGCATATGCATATTTTTCTATTACATTTGTTATTATTGTCCGGTTTGAAAATTTTAATTTTTAACGATTTTTTTCTTATTTCCTACACACGTTTCAACATGGTTTCACAGGTAGTGATTTTTAATTTTCCTTTAGATTTTTATTGAATTCTCTTCTTTGTTCCTTCCAAAAATTTTACAATTTGTTTTTTGTTTTCATGTTTTTTAGCTATAATTGTAATTAGTTTGAGTACGTTAATTTGATTTAGAATTATTCTAAAATAACTACTCAAAAAGTAGTTTAAAAAAATTAAAATTCAAAAAAGTTAAAAAATTTATGAGAAAAATTCTTTTTTGAAACTTTTAAGTAATATTACTAGTGTAGGATTTCATCTCAAGTCTAATGAATGAGCAGTATTGATTATAAAACTATTATATTGTTAATGGTCAGTATTCTCACATATTAATGTATTTTTAAGGTGTGATGTAGAAAAGTATTTAAAGAATGAGAATAAATATGGAGAAAAGGAACTCCAAATGCTATTTCCATGTTATACAAGTGTGTTATCAACTATGTATTCGATAAATGTTTTAAAAATTAATGCTTTTTTTGCTCCCTTTTTAATACTGCAATCTGTAATGCTTCATTTTTCCCAAGACATTAATTTAAATATGAATGCAAGGTTACGCAATTGATTAAACCATTTTTTTTACTATGAGATACAAACCATCATTTTAAATAAAAAAATAGTTGCATGACTTGATTATATCTTTGATTTGACTTTAAATTGTAGTTTTAATATTTCTTCTAGTATAACCGTAACTGTGTTATTAATTTTAATTTTTTTTAATTTGAGAGAAATGAAGCGAGTATCTTTAGATATTTGGTATATTATTTGGACGATATTTTGAAATACGCAAAATATTCCTTGGGGAAAAAAAATATTTTCTACTGCTCCCTGGGAGATTTATTTTTCCAAAAATGTTTTTCCTTCTATTGGATGTTTTCACACGTGGAGATCGAGAATCACAAATCAAACGATAGCACTGCAATTTTTTTTCAAATGCATAAGTAATCCAATTATTCATTGCTATAATAGTTAAAATAAAAAACATGTTGAAAATATGCCGGCTGGGTGACTCAGTTGGTTAGGCACTGGCCCTGTTTTCCCAAGATTGTAGAATCTACCCTGGCCCAAGTCGGGGGAGTTTCATGTTGCAAAAAAATGATAGCGGTTACTTCGTATGATTATGCTGCATGTAAAATATTGCTTAAATAGCCTGCTTGGTTTGAGTGTTCTTCGGAAAGTTGAATTCCTAGAACAATTTCACATCATCAAATGGCAGGTGTTCTCACTCTAAAGAGGAAACTGGACGTTAAAATTACATTGGGACAATTGGTATATATCGACACAAGGTAACACTAAAATTAATAACTGCTCCAGGGGAAATGTATTAAGTGTGCAATGGTAAAAATATCAATGCACAGTCCCATTGAAAATTTAAAAAAATAATCATATCTGAGACTAATTACGAGAGGAATGGTACGTGAAATAAATAACAGGTAAAGTCGTACAAATCCCCAGATTTATGATTAGTGCACTTTATTATATAAAACACAAGATCCTATTTTTGCACCAGTATGTCTGAGAATAGAAAACTCCACACTAACATTTTTTTCCTAGGTATAAGACTCTCCAATTACAATCCTTCTATTTTCCTCTAAAAGCAAATAAAGTCTTGACTAAGTGATTTATAATCCTGTTCGTTTTATGAGTAGGAAATATTATACAGGGATCATCATATCTCTTACAAAGATTATCAAACCCTTTAACCTGAAAATACTTGCGGACTAAGAGAGCTACAGATATGCAAGTAAGATCACGGTATAGTAAAATGAATATGCTCGACCTAATGAAAACGGCAGCATCTCTCTCTCTCTCGCCTAGCAGCAAACATTTAGAAGATAGGCATCGCAAATCGAAAACGAAAAGAAATAGAGCAAAATTCCAGTCAGAAAGTCTGAAATCAACCTGTCAGTAGGAAACCATACTCGGTACATCGGATAAGATAAATAGTTGCCTATATACCTAAAAATAATCAGATTTTTGCTTAAGATTTTTCATCCAACATTGTTTGGTGGACGAGGCAATGTTTCTCTGTGCGAGATTACTAAACCGACACAATGTCCACTATTGAGAGATAATAAATCACTTATGGGGACTATTCACCAGACATAAAGTCCATTAATGTGCAGTGCGTTATCTAGAACGATAACTTTCAGTGTTCTACGAAGGTTCATTAAACGGATAGAGGTATCTGTAACTATATATTACAGGATATCATACCTGACTTTGTAGATGACATTTCCTTGTGCATATTACGGTCCTTGTAGTTCAGTCATGATTGTGCCTCTGCGCACCAGACATTTGGAGTCTGAAGCTTTTTCAAAGCTAGATTGTTTTGGACAACAAATTGTCGAGTATGGTGGTAGTGTTGAATTGTCTACACAATAACTAGACCGTACTCCGTTGGATGTCTTCTTAAGGCGTTACTAAAAGATCAGGTTTATGTAACTCCACATACGAGACTTCTGGATCTACGTCGCCGTATGACAGATGCTTAGAATAGTGTGGTGTCTTCCATGCTGAGAAATGTGCTTTCACATATTTACTCTCACGAATAAGGATGTGCATCGTGAGCAACGGTGAATTCTTCAAGCCTGCTCGACATCATTGAACGACAATGTGTCACTTTTTTTGTTTTTGAGTGTTGTCTTCAAATTGTATTGACGTAAGTATGTATTTCATGTAATAAAATTTGTGCGTAAGTCCTCATACCTATAGCCATTCCTTTCAAATGTTTGTATAAAAATTGAGTGCACTGATTTAGGATATTTTTTGGTACTTACTATCTGAGAGAATCAAGTGTCGATTCTGACTAATTCATTGATACCTAAAACTTTTTCTACTTGGAAATCTTGCTCGACCTCTTTTTATTATTGATTTGCAATGCCTATCTTAGAAATTTCACCAATAGAGGTGTTGCTGTAATTTGCATTAAGAGTCGAGTGTAGTCGCTTTACTAAATCGTGACCTCGCTTGCATAGCTTTAGGTCTATTTGTTCTGAAGCATTTTTGGGTTAAAGGAACTTTCCTGTGCACCTATATTTCAAATCAATAGTCAGTTTATGAAAATTCCCTTTGTGTCCCATTTCAAATTCCTACACATTTAGCTTCCAAAAAAAAACGACAGTCGAACCTTCATATTATAAACTTCTATATTGCAAATTTTTATATAAAGTGAACTCTTTCCTGGAACCAAGAACATTTAATGTTTTTCTTTATAAAATAACCTCTATATAGCAAAGTGCATTTTCTATATAACGAACATTTTTTTCGTGTGATTCAATTTTTTCTCGCTATTTTTAAGGTACAAGGTAAACAAAAAAGTTCTTGCCGTTTGCGCGTTTTCATTGAAAGAAGTGAGAATAAGTATGCAAATTCATGTATGACGTGATTGAGAAACCGTCAATCGAGAGTAGGAATAGCAGTTGCCACAAACGCAGGTCCACTGCTCACATTCATCAATCGGAACTCGTACATTAGCGAAGCGAAATGGACGTATCGAAGGAGCTCGTTCGGGGTTGTTTACTTTACGACTTCAAAACGGGCTTATCAGCCGCTGCATCAAGTCGCCGAATATGTCAAGCGTTTGGGGATAGTGCTGTCGATGAACGTACGGTAAGGCATTGGTTTCATAAATTCGGTCGAGAGATTTGTCCCTCTGTGATAAAGCTCGAGCATGACGACCACAGACCTTGAATGACGAAGCCCTGCAGGTGGTCATTGAGGAGGACAGTTGTCAAACATGTGGTGAATTTGCCAGACAATTCAACACTTCTAATGAAATGATTAGAATTCATGTGTACCACTTAGGTAAGACGTACAGGCTGAACAAGTGGGTTCCTCACACGCTGTTGGAAGTCCATAAGCAACAACGATTGGGAGCCTGTTTATCGTTGCTTTCTCGCCACCGTAGCGCATCCATATTCAATCGGATGCTGACCAAGGATGAGAAGTGGGTCCTGTATGACACACCCAAGCGTTCCAAACATTAGTTGTCACCCCAGGATACTGTCCCACACAGCGCAAGACCACCTATGCACACACGCAAGATTATGCTTTGTGTCTGGTGGACTTGTCGTCAAGTGGTTCACTATGAGTGGCTACCAACGGGCCAAACGGTCACTGGGGACCTGTATCCGCAGCAATTGGAACGTGTACAACAGGCATTACATCAGAAGGAACCAGCACTGGTTAATCGAATGGGTGTACTGTTATTGCATGATAACACGAGGCCGCATGTCGTGTGGGTGGCCAGGAATACGATACAGCGACTTGGTTGGGAGACTTTGTGCCATCCTCCTTACTCACCTGACCTTCCCTTGACTTATTCCATTCCCTTGACAATCATCTTCGTGGTAAATTCTTCACCAATGAAGCAAACGTACGCCAAGCTCTCACGGACTTCTTTGCGTCCCCCCCGAGTTTTACCGCAAGTGGATTGAACAATTAGAGACACGTTGGTAGAAGGCGCTGTATGCCGATAGTGATTATTTCCAGGACTAAAAATAGGCTACGCTGTTTGTGTCATGTTATTTTGGGTCATTAAAAACCGCAAGAACTTTTTGTTTACCTTGTATTTCTGGACATTTCAAGTTACTCTATTTTTTTAACACATTTTATGGTGGTCATAAATCTTGAACTGGTTTTATTAGGTGCCTAACTCGTCTAGAGCAAAAGAATTCTGAGCTTTTCATCCAAGAAGAGTAACCTGTAACCCCCATTGTCCAATTCACTAGAAACATCTTCGATATCCCCTTTCATCCGCAGTGGAGTTGCCTGATGTATTCGTGTCCTTGAACTAGTCTCCGTTCATTTGTAGAGTTGATCAATTGTACTGATAACTTCGTTTCTCGTAACTCAAAAATGTCAAAAAAACGTTAGCTCTTGAATATCAAAGAAAAAAATAATCCTTCAGAAATTGAATTTAAGTGTCAAGAAAAGGATATAGCTTTAAAATTTAGTATTCCTCCAAACAATTTATCAACTATTATAAAAAAAATCGAGATAAGCTACAAAATTATGATTCATCGAATTCTTGTTGAGAATGTTAAAGAACAATGAAATGTCACTGAAATTGTCGGCGAGGCAGTTTTGAAGTGGATACACATAACACGATATAAAAAGAATTTGCCGATCCCTGGATCTCTCTTTCTTAATAGAGAGAGAAAGCTCTTCAATTTGCGAAAGTATTGAGATACGACCAATTTCTAGGAAGCAATGGATGGCTAGAAAAGACACGGAAAAATAGTTCTAGAGGAACGTTTGGTGTATTTCATAGATATGAGACGTTTAATGAAAGAAAGCATTTTTTCAAACAAAAAAACTGAAACAAAATTAACAGATTTTATGAGTAATTAAATTTAAGGACGCATGTGTGGTAATGTATGCTTAAAAATTCCAGTTATAAAATAATGTACGTATAAAATTACTTGCATGCTTTAAATTAGAAACTATCCTTAAAACATATGTATTAATTTTAATATAAAAAATATTTTTTTAATGTTGAAAATGTAGAGTATTACTCGGCATTCTTTTTTATTGTTTTCCTTGCAGTGTTTTTTTTTGGGGGGAGGGGGGTTATGGTTAAGATATATAAAATAAATATGTATTGATTTACAAAATAATATGAGTAATTGCTTTTTTTTAAAATATATAGTGTTTATGAATCTAAAATTTGTTTTATGTGGTTTATAAAGTATAGTAAATGATGAACATCTATATGACGAATTTTCTATACAGCGAACTTTTTTCTGGGTTTAGAGACTTCGTTATATAAAAATCCGACTGTACTTACTATTGATTTTTTTTATCGTTCTTGAACATTTATTCTGTAAAAAAAAATCCCGTTTATATGAATTACGTTTCATATACCTTATATAGGATTCTAAGAGGACACAACAACATGTAGATATTTCCAACAAATTAGCCCACAAATCCTCTTTAATAATGATTTAGAGATTGGTTCTTTATAAATATTTACATCAACCAAACATTAGTCAGAAAACACTTTTCTGTACGAACAATTCAAAAAATATTTCTATCTCAACAAATAATCGTAGTAAAACAATAAATAGAACGTTGTTCATAGTCATAATTATCGTATCATAATGTCTTTATTTGCATAGCTAACATTCCTAATTACTACTTGGTGTTGACACAATTTCCACTCAGTAAATTCTAACTCTAGGGATGCAGTGACACGTGCAGACACTTGTTTCCTCCTCCTCTCAGCCTGAACCAGGTGCAGATGCTACATCTACTGAAAGTCAAGCAAATCCTTTTAATGAGATTTATCATTAAATTTAAATGGAACGAGCTTTCATCCTGAAAATAATACTGTAAGGTTTTAAGACAGAACAAAAGGTTGCATTTTAATATTTGCATTCATAAATAGGACCACCTTCTACATAGCATTTTTAAAGACTGTTAACCACATTGGATTTAAATTTAAAAAATTAAAAATATTAGGGCGTTAACTAACATAATCATTATTTTAGTTCAATTTTATTTTCATTTACTCATCCTACTTGTTATATGTATATTCATTACTTACTTTTTCTTCATTAAAGTTTCCTGTTAATATTTATTAGCATTTTACCTGTTCAAATTTTTCGTGTATAGTAAAACCTGTTTTTGTGTGGTACATAGGAACCGCATAAAAATAACCGCACAAAAAATATTCAAAAATTTCATAAATTCTTACTTATAACAAACAACTCCGTCGAGATACTATAGAAAACTTTTTTATGCGGTGGAGAATGACCACATAAAAAAGGTTGCACTTAGACAAAACGCCAATTATTTGCGAAATTTATGAGCAAGTACTTCCATGACAAAACAAGTTATTAAAGTACACATGGAAACATTTTTAAAACATTTAGTTTCGCATTACATACATAGAGAAGTTTTCAAAATGTGCATACATAGTTCACCGCTACTCATCGTAATTCAAAGCGATCACCTTGCTGTGCTGAATAAGTTCAAAATCGCTTTCGTCACTTGAAGATACAATTTCAATTGATTTATTTTTCGGCAGCAAAAAGTAAGAGATAAGTTTTTGCAACGAAGGTCGATTGGTCAGTTGCTTGTAAATGTTTTGATAACCAGATATGCATGATTTAATCTCGTTTTGAAATTTCCTATTCTTCAGAATTCATATCTAATTTAAGAAGATTATTTTCCAATTTGTTGGAAAATCTGTATCCCTGCGTGTATTTTATCCACTCTCCAAGAATCCAGTTTTTCTTGTCCGTCTTCATAATCTATCAAATTTTGATGATGTCACTGTCATTGAAAGTTTCGTCTTTAATCAAGCGCGGGCTTGGCGCGTTGAGAGAAAGCAACTGAACGTGCATTGTCGGGAGAATGTTTATAACAAATGAGGAGAGCGTCTAGGAGTGTATATATGCGCACTGCAGTGGCGTAACGTACAAACCCGCAACCCCCGACTCGAGGGGGGATTGGGACTCTAAAGGGCCTGATTGACGCAAGGCCTGATTGACGCCAAGTACGTATTTACTTAATTTATAAAATATTAAATGCCAAACCTGACTTGGCAGTGGGGCCCTAACATTCTCCGTTACGCTACTGAGACATTGAAAGAAAGAATTACAGTGGCGCCAAAGCCGTTGAAACTCATATACCGCATAAAAAGCATTGCAGAGAAAAAATTGCACAAAAATAAAATCGCATAAAATAGGACCACACAAAAACAGTTTCTACTATATTATAAAGCTTCCACTCTTTACCAATAACAAAACTTCGAGCCTTCACAGGTGTAAAGTAATTTAAATCCTCTGACTGGCGAACCTTGAGTGTAAATAAGGCTCAGACTCGCTATTCCTTAAAGTTGACCCCGAGTTCATGACCGTGACCACTTGGCTACCGATACCACTATCTTAGGGCGTAAGCTAAGCCAAAGTATTTTCGTCCATCTCCACATAAAAGTGAAGAGAAGACCCACGATACACACACACTATTTTGAACATAATATTTCAATTCTAATAACTGAAGATGATTATAAATTTTATTTAAATATTTCATCTTTAATTAACCATTATCTATATTTGTCGTGACTGAAAGCCACCCTTTACACTACTGTCTCCCTGTCTATCTGAAAATACTACTGGATGTGTAGGCGGACTTAAATGATCAAAAGACATTATTGCAAATCAAATAGATATATTGATTCTAATCAACACCAAGTTTAGACACACACAATTCAATTAAGAAAAACAAATAAGAGTGGAGTACGAAACGGGGAATCACTACTAGCGGAATATTCAAAATGTCAACTGAATCTAGGAAAGCTTAAACGCGCACAAATACAGCTACGCCACGTACGAATATTCGCAATATCTTAAATAAAATCACTTACCTTATATTTTACATCGGCTGTTCCTTCGTGATGATTTTTGCCTTTTTAATGGCTGGAAGAATGGGTGAAGAACCCACGCTCTGTAATAAGGTTTTTTCTGTATTCAATCCACTTCTCCTCGCATAGCTCCACACGTAACAGGCTATCTACGATTGTCAACAACTTCGTGCTGACCTCTCGATCATTAGTTTACTTAACTTCACTCTTCCAGTCACTTCACTTTACTTAACTTTTTTAACTCGCGAAACCCGAACTTATATAATATATCTTATTTGCATAAATCACGCCTGGCTCTCGGTGAAGATTGGTTGAAATAAATAAATTAACTTTAGGAAAATAGAGAAAGTTAGTCAAAGACCATATAGATCCGTCACATATTTATTTTTTATGCAAGTAGTGATTATAATCATGTTTAATAATTTATTTATTTATTTGAATTTATTTCAAATTTTTCGGTGTGATTCTCTATTGATAAAAGGGGAAATATTAAAATAAAAGGAACGTTCTTTTAAAATACACAAAGGGAATGAATTATGATTAAGAAATTGAATTGAAAAATAAATTAAGTTATTAAAAAGAAGCATTGAAATGTTCTTTTGATATTTGCTTTCCTGCTTTTACTGCAGATTCTGAACTTCTTATATATATTTTTTGTAAAATCACATGTAAGAAATAGTTACTTTTATTGAAATAAAAGCTAGTTAACTGGAGATGAATTATAATTTTCAATTTATGCTGAAAGGCAGATTTTTACAATATTTTTTTTGTTAGTCTTAGTACATCATATTGCTTATTGAATATTAGACAGTGGAACATTCTAGCTAAAAATTATTTTCAAAAATGTATAAATATACCGAAGATTTTTACAAGCATTTTTTATGTATATTACGCGAACGCACACACCAGTAGTTTCTATTCATTAATTATTTTTAGCGTGTCACTTTGAAGCCGCATGTGGGCTATTTTCCACGGATTACGTAATTTTAAGCTTATCAAGATTTTAATTCTGTTAAGTATATTGCAAAACCTTGGTCGCTACAAATAAGATTTTCGGGAATACTGCCTGTTCATAAGAAAAACGAATTGCTTCAGTTAAGAATACTTGTTCTAAAATTTTAATAATGCAAGATATAACGGGCTTCTTCTGTGTGCCCCTTGTGTGTATAGTAAACCATACACACAAGGGGCTAAAAATTCATGGCGGTCACGTGTTAAAGGCAATCACGTATACTTTTTTGAATTCAAAAGCTGCCACTAGTTTTATACTTGTTATATTTGTAAAATTTAGATTAAATTTCAAATTTGATAGTTGGGTTAAGATGTTCAAATACTGAAAGCTTCCCAGTTACCGTACCACCCACTTTTAAAATAATCATACATTTTTTATTGCCTATATAAACTTTCACTCTTACCACAAGTATGAAATCAATTTTAATTAAATTGTATATAATAGAAAGAAACTGAAATGTGTGGAATTGTACATAAGAAGGATATTGAAATGCAGTTAGTAATAAATAACAAATATAATAAAAATCTTACTAACTTCAATGAGAAGGATGGAACACTTTTTGTCATCAATAAGTTTTTTTTTAATGTCGGCATATTAAATAGCTGCTGTTTCACTTGAATACGATTATTTAAGTATTCTTTAGTGAGAATGTTTCTGTATTTATTTTTAATAAATTTCATAAAAGAAAAATAAATTTTACACATATATGTTGAGTTGCGCATTGCCTTCAAAGTGAAACACACCTGGACCATTTTTATTTAGGAACAAGAGCCAAATATTTTCAGAGCTTGAAGAAAGCGATTTAAGAGATAAATCATTTTGAAAAATTAATCACTACCAGTTTCACTACAGAAATGTATTACTCCATGCATGTCTCAAAATGCTCCATGACACAGGCAGAAAACTCTTTCAGCATTTAACTCTAAAAATGGCTAACAGGATCGTAGAAGCGCGATCTACCGAAAACATCTCCGTGAGCTACTAGTAGGTGGTGTGACGTTTGAGAAATTTAATGGTAGCGTGAGATTAAAAAAAAAATTAAATATTTGGTTTATTTACGCCACAGCTATTAATTACAGTATATACATTTTCATTGAAGTTATTCTAAACATTGGTTGTTTCATTTGAGCTCAGAATATGAGATTTGTGAGGGAGGAGATCACAATTATTCTCTCCCATGTTTTCAAATCGACTTCCTCTGCCCTTTCCAGGCTGTTCAGATGGACAGGCGGTCGCCTTTTTATCTTCGAATTACAAATGGCTCGTGGGCAGAGTAGGGTTTTTATCACAATGTCAAAGGTTGCCGAGGGATGACAGAAGACAGATCCTTGCAATATTAAGGGGAGCACATAGGCAAAGGAATGCTGTTATCCTTTCTACAAAATGAAGCCACCTTTTCAGCTGTGTGACGCAAAAACGTCACAGCGTTCACTAGTCCAATGGATCTCATCTAATTTCATCTGTTTCTGGAAGATAAGCAACAACAACTATTTTTTTACGATGATGAGAGGTGCAAAAAGCATTAAATCTATATAACTAGACCATAATTCATGACTCAATCTCTTCTTCTATAATGGGGCTACGAATTGGTATTTAACCTTTACAGACCTAGTGCATTCCCCAGGAGATGGTATCACATTTTAATGTGGTACCATTTAGGCGATACCCATTACCACAAGTAATTTTGAAACCCATTTTCTTGAGCTCTAGCGATGTGAAACCATACTTAAGATTTTAATTTTGCTGAGAGCACACAAGCCAAACAGGCATTCAAAGGATTTTTTTCATGCCGTATAATCATACAACATGTCCGCTGACGATTTTCTGCATAAAGAAAATCCCCCGACTTGGGCCGGGGTTGAACCCCAACCTTAGATACAGAAGACCAGCGACAAATCAACTACGCCACCCAGCTGGCTGAATCAATGATCTTTTACTGTTGAATAGTTCGAATCTAAAAGCATCTTTTAATCACGAAATAAATGTTATACTGTCACATTTATAAATAAAGCCAAATGATTGCCATCTAATCAATAATCAGTATCCTAGTAATAAGGAATAATGCCTTGGTAGAATTCTTTCCCGTAGAATATCCCATTTACCCATAATCTTTCAATTGACCCTCAGGATGCGCTTGAATTCCGGAGTGCAAACACCGCAAATAACCCCATATCCTTCGGCCAGTTTATATTTAATCTATCTAGAAGAAAAGTGAAATATTTTGTTTCCGTTTACCATTACCGGACAGTTCGGACGGGAGTAAATATGAATCCTCTCTTCACCCTCCGGTATATTAATTTGGAGGGAAGGACCAAAGGGAGATTCAGGGGAAATTGTCCAGCCGGTGCTCTGGAATTATATTCGGTCACTTCCGATTTGAGTAAATATGCGATAATGCATCGAAGGGGCTGCACCCGCGATAGCGCATACAGAGGGACATTTAATTTTAATAACATTAATTGAGGAAAACTTCCGCTCTTGTAGGAAAACGTTGGTCGGAGAAGTGCGTGGGTATAATTGGTAAATTGCAATTAATCAAAGAGTCTACATGTTCGATGTGTTTAGCCAATTGCTTCCTAATCCGGCTCATAAATTGAATGTACCGCTTAAATTAAATGAAATATTAGTTACGTTATCTTAACTTGACTAGTAGACGTCATGACATTACTAGAAATAATGTTTTTCTTCCGTTAGATAATGTTAGATGAAAAACTCCTTAACGCACTTCTTGATGGATTAAATTTCCGGGATCTTATTAATCTATTAAGGTTGGAGGTTTGATAGAAACTTACCTAACATCAACTGGATTCAGTAGGAAATATTAAAGTTCAACTAAATTATATTGTAAAATATACAGATGACTTAGAATTTAAAGAGTGAAAATATTTCTTGAAACAAGGTACTATATACCACGGCTAGGGTTAATTTAAATGCTTGGGAAAAAATGTATTCAAAGTGGAAAAGAATGCAATGAAATAGTTAAAACTATTGAAAAGGGTTGTAGTGTGTTATCTTGACTAATATATTTTGAAAGGAAAAGAAGAAAAAATCTCGGGAGTAATTCATGAATCGCTTATGAACTTCTATCTCTCCATTTTGAAAGTAATTTTGAATCTGAGAATTTATAAATTATATTTAACAGACACTCTAAAAATATTTAATATTTTTTATACAAAGGTTATATTAAAAAAAACTGTAAATTTTCGATTATTTAAAAAGATTTTTATGTTACCTTTTTCTGTAAATATATTTAAATTCAAAAGATTTCTACGAGTTTTTAGTGGATTCAGCTCTTGAATTCATGGCGCATTGTCAGTGTAACATAAAATGTGATGCCGTAACCATGGTTACTCCGATATAGTGACCTCTATTTAGGAACTGATTTTGGAATGTTATTTTTTATTTAATGTTATTATTTTGTGAGACAAAAACACTTTTTTGAGAAAAAATATGAAGTAACCATTTAAGACAGTTTTGCTCACTCTTGAGCAAAGAATTATAAATGATTATTTAGCCCATAGAATAAATGAATTAATGAACACTCCCCAGTAGAAATGTTTACAGATATATTAGATTTAATTTAAGAATTTATAACTTAAATGCAACAGGGTTACTAAATGACATTTAAAAAAATATTTGGGATTTGAATGACTACTATACTCGATATTCTTTAAAATCTTTATTTTAATATGTAATAAAACATTAGCTGTGGTAATAAGAAAAAGTAAAAACACAAATTTAAAAAAAAATAAAGTATGATTTTTTAATTTCTTTTGTGCTGTAAAATTATAAAATTTTACAAGTGTCTTATGTTTTTATTTCTTATTTATTCTAGCTATACTGTAATGAATCACATTTATAAGTCACTGTAATCTTCAATTAACCATTTTAAGCCGTGTTTGAAAAAATATTTTTTCCTGAATGGTTTCCAGTTTATTTCTAAATTGAAACTTTGATGTTTTTTTCCTATATTACCAATTTCGTATACCTAATTTATAAATTTTAGAATCAAATGTGTCCAAGAAAACGATTTAACGCATATTCGAATGTTCAGTATTTCTGATTGTAAAGCAGGCCCACATATAAAACTTTCTTTTAAGGGGTATCGGAACACCCTATACAAATAATGTTAAAAATGCTTTTTTCGATGTTCCTTTTCTAAAAATTTGTTGCAAATACAACCCCCAATCTTTTTTTACAAGTTAAACATAGATTTAGTATTATACTGAAATGAGCTTTTTTTAAAATTTTCATTAGTTTTTTTTAAAAATTTTTTATTTGATGTATTTCGAGGAAACAAAATTTTTCGACAAAAAAAATTTATTAAAAATTATATACAAAATTTTGCTAAAAGCTCAATCCAGTAAATACTAGAACATACAAAGAATGTGTCATATAAATTTTGTGGACATAAAATATATACTTTCTGAGAAAAGGTACATCGAACCTTCAAAAATGACATTTTGAGAAAAACACATTTTTATAAAAAAAAAAAACTCACCTTATCAAAGCATTCCAGCTCCATATTCCAAATTTTCAGCATTTTTTGAAAATTCACCCTCTTGTATTATTCTTTTCAGTCTTTTTATCTTTCTGACCTTTTTAGTTTTTTGTAAATTGGCATATCTTGCCCTTGTAATCCTCTCTTTATCGAGACGTTCCATGCAGCATGTCGCATAATATACAGGCTCTATGTTTAGTTTTTTCAAAATATCCAACTTTGTTGCATTCCCTTTATTAAAGGATGCAATAGCATCATATGTACCAAATGAAAGTGTTTCTAAGTGCACGAATGTCTTTTTGGGGACACGAGACCAAGTAACATTATTAATGCTTTCATTTGGATTCTGCGTGTTCCCATGTAAGCATTTTTTCAGTAACTCTGGATCAGAAAGATTCCTAAAAATAGGCCTAATGGCTTCCACAACAGCAACGGGAAGTTTATGTTTGTGGAGGTAAACTTTATTTTCCAATTGTGCCTTCCTATAACGGCACCACGTATCAGGACCTGATGGACAAAATCCATGTTGTGGATTTTTATCGGTTGATATTTTGTGAAGAAATATTGCCCATATATATAGCTTGTCGCATATCCTTCACACTTGACAAATTTCTTCGAATGCAAGGCCATTATAGGTTTGCAATTGGTCAATGGATGCTTCCGTTAATCTATTTTTTCAACATAATGCCTTGCCATCCGACAATTTTTTACCTTTCATCTTTGCTTTGAAACGTCGGAGGCGAGATCCCATCCGTTTCATAACATGGCCTATACACTCAAGTTTTGTGATCATACAATTATCACCGTATACTTTATTTTTCACAATGTTATCAAAAGCTTTGGAGTCTCCGTCTCCTAAATATTTCGTGTAACGCACATCATAGCGTTGAACAGAGCGCTGAAACATCGATAGAGCTCCATCGACTTCCATTCGTCCACTATACCCGTCGAAGTTCTTCTTGCAGACTGGTCCATGTTTCTTTTTGTCTTTGCAAACACAATGTTTCGATGACATTTGAGTGTCAATTACTTTTCCCGTGTCCACACTCGTAACTGTCACGACACCATTCATGGAGCACTATCCTCTCTTCTGCCATGTTCCATCAACCGCCACAGGAATGTCTCTAATATTCTGATTTTCTTGCACTGCTTCTTCTACGGCATCTTTCATCGTTGCATCACACATATCCTTGGTTGCATCTAACAGCATTTTATTATATTTTGAGAACTTTGTCGGTGGGGGTGGTAAGTTCATGATTCCGCAAAACATTCGTGCAGCTTCTGCACCTTTCCCTATGCATCTCATTGCATAAACAAACCTGGTGTTTATTTCGTAGGTGCTGGGTTTCCCAATTTCAGCTTTGCACTGCTTGGAGGAACAAAACTTGTAGCTATAACTGCAAAAATCACAGAGTATATCAAGTTCAACAGCTCCACCTGAACAATTTTCTTCACAGGAAAGGCTAAGTCCTGCTGCTCCACACTGTAAACATTTGACAGCCTCAGAAAATACACCAGCTAAAATATTTAAATCCACAATAGCATTTTTAAATCCACTATTAAACTCACTTTTGTATGAGTTATTTAAATTGCTAAGTTTTTTTTTCTGAAGCAGAAACATTACTATTAGAAGCAGAAGACTGCTGTGGTACAGAATCACTTGTCACTGTTGATTCGGAATTACTTCTTGTGCCTTGATTAAAATTACCTCGCTATTTTTTAAAAACTTTGCTGCTAGATCTAGGCATTTTAAATATAACAAAATAATATTTAAATTCAAAATAATAGCGTTGTAAAGAGCTAAGCAGGTCTAATTACTATAAACACAACTTGAACAAAACAAACAGCGTTTGAACGAACGATTTTTTTCAAAAATACAAATGTAAACAACGTATAATTAGTTGTATCTCTGAAGCCGTTCTAAGGGAGAAAAATAACTGAGGCTTGGCAGCTAGCATCACGAAAGAAATTTTAAAAATGACGTCAAACTTCTAGCTGGCCAAAGAGGAAGTGCAATGTTTACCTTTTTTCTGTCCATTTAAATCGGTGACGTGCGTTTAGATGATTCTTTAAAAACAAAGTTTTAGCACTTCTAATTGTGCTAGAGATTAAAATAAGGTATTTTTGGAAAGGTAATGAGTTAAAGAATTTAAAAATGCAATAATCTGAAATTGACAAAAATTTTTTTTAGCCTTCCAACTGTCCTTAATACTACTCCTTTTCCTCAATATATGAGTAGAGATACCTAGAGTCCGCATGTTCTTTATGTATTTTATTTCCTTTAGTAACTAAAAGTAAAAGAGTTTAATTCGTTCAACCTTCCTCAAATGGCATTCTAAAAAGGAAAATATATTGTTATTTGGCCCGTTTTCACATCGAAAGGCAAATAAATCTTTCCTTTTCTTTTGTTTGCAGTTATTTATGTTTTTAGTAGAATGGTCTACAATTCTCTTCCTTCTAAAACCTTGCATTGTGCACACAAGACAAATTCATTCTTTTATTTTTTAAAGGTAATCTGGATTCAAAGGGTCACACTAAAAGAAAGAAGCAATGTGATGGATGGACTCCAAATTCATCATGATCAAAGACTGTCTTCTTTTTTTCTCTTTATCTCTTTTTATAAAAATAATTACAATTTTCAACAAAGGTTTAAGAGAACGTGTGCCAGCTTCTGTTGAATCCCTCCGGATAATCAAACATTTGTAATGCTCCGACAGGGATTATTCCTTCCATTCAAAGACTCCATTTCTTCGATTCCGCAAATGGACGAGAGTTTTACTTTAGGGAGCCGTTTAAAGGAAGTAATGGTCTGTTTTGAGGATGGAGATGAAATGAGCTTTTATATAAGTGTATTACTATTTCAAAGGGTTATTAATTTTAAATTTTTCTCCGTTTAGAATCTAAATTTATTGTTTCTTCTTGTTTTACATATGGAGTTAATTTAGATATTTTCAGAAATTTTCTTTTTCTCAAATTCCCCCCCCCCCTTATTCTTCAAAATAAAAAGTAAAGTTTATGTCTTTTTCTTAAATATATGCCAACGAACAAAATAACTGTAATTATTCTCTACAAAATTATGCATAAACAAAATACTAAGCCATTATGAAACATAACATATTTACAGAAAGTGATAAAACTAATAATTTATTAAGCATTTATATATCTATGTGTTACTGTTAAAGTGTATAGTTCAATTATTTCATAGAATAACTAGGTATTCCATGAAATAACTGTGAAAGTAAGTTAAAGTAAATAATAGATGAAAAATTTCATACTTTACCTAGTTATTTTATGAAATAACTAATAATAGACCATTAAAGTGAAAAATAAATAATTATAAATTTATTTTATAAATTAATTGATTCTAAATAGCTAGAATTTTCTCGGAAAACATATTTTATCCCTATTGCGGGTGATTACTTGACAAATAATAAGGCGAAACAGATTATATAATTTAATATTACTCATATTTCTAACATTAGTTGAACATAAAGGGAAAATGAATATGTTGTAAAAATATAGTTATATTTAAATATTACTAAAAAAATACATTCTTGAAGAAAAACTTGCTTCATAAAATCATTGTATAAACTTTTTTCATAAAAAAATGTAAGAGAATATTAATTTTAACTTTACGAGATAACTTTATTTTGCTTTTCATTATTTATTAGAGCAAAGATTGCTGTGATGACACTTTGAATTGCATTACAATTCATTTTTGAAGCAAGCATACTTTTTACTAACATACATTTTTTTATACGAGCGCTTTTTAAATACTTGCCCAGTGCATCAACTTATAGCTGTTGCAACAGATAAAAGCCTTACGTCATTATTCGGAACTTTTTCAACGGAAATTAATTTTCGCTCACAAAAACTAAATTAAAATCTAGAGTACAATTTTTTTATTCGGCCATCTCTTGTTCCTAATCGGAAAAATCCTTTCCCAAAGCTACAAAAGTCTGTTGAGTTTAAGGAGAAAAAAGCTGCTACAAACTGTTCAGAGTTTTCGCGAGTGCCATATATTTCATACTTTAACGAACAAGTAATCGTTATTCTATAGAATACCTAGTTAAACCGTAGTATTGAATAGTTTTATATACTTTAACTGACTTGTCTAGTTATTTCATGAAATACTTAGTTATTCTATGAAATAACGTATTTCACACTTTAACGCGCGTGCGGTAACATATATACAAACACCTAAACACTGAGTTTTAAGAAAAACCCTTAAACAAAAGAAGATAATTAAAGATTATAAAAAAAGTATTTGAATCATGTATACAGAAATCAAGATATATATGTACGGAAGGCGGGATAGTGGACCAACGTGGGTACCGTTCTCGTCCCATGATTGAGATTCAAAATTACGTGGCCCATCATCAGTACTTCTCGTTTAGGGTCAAACTACGACGTTAAGAAACAATTTATCGAATCAAATAGGAGAAACAAATTCAGTTTAGAAATAAACTAGAAAATAAATTGCAAAATTAACATTGATTTAAGTTAGATACTTAAAATATATAAAATAACTTTGATTAAATAATAGTCGACAAAATAAATTCATAAACTTAAATGTATATTACAATATTAATATTAATTTTAAATTACTAAAAAAAGATAAATCAAACCAATTTATGTTAGGATCAAATACAAACCATTTTGCAAAAACTAGTTTAACATTTGAAAGATTTTTTGCAATAATTCATATGAAAATAATTTTAATTCTATTGCTAAAAAATTAATAAATAAATGAATATAATACAAGTTTGAATATTCTATGTAATTATCTCTAAAAGCTTCATTAGAATAATAAGTTCTCATTCATAGAAACACGTGATGTGATGCGGCGACAGCATATTGCTAGAACAATGAAAAATCTCTTGAAAAAATTGAATTTTAAAAACCCAACGTATATTTCCTAAAAATGTCTTAGCCTTGCTCTTAATCCTCTTTCTTTTCATGTATCCAAAAATTTTCGCTTTTTTTTGCTACACACATACAAACAAACACTTTCTTTTATTAGTACAAATATAATGCAAGCTATAAATGTTAAATCTCTAAATATTTAACACTCAAAAACAAGTTATACGTGTTTATTTAACAAAACAAGAATGTATAGACAATATTGTACTAAATGTCTAAGAACCATAAAGTTTATTTTTTTTAATATAGTATTTTTTTTTGTTTTTTTTGCTACTCAGCTAACGTCCAAGGTGTGCAATGGATAGTGAAAGTATCAAGAAATTTTTCCACTCTTCTTAACCTTTTCATGGATCTTGCAAAGATTACTTCCCATGATCTTACAAAATACACCTGTGAGAAGCGCAAAATCCATTATAATATATTGGCCTTGCTATTCCAACGATGGGGGAAGACTTAATTCCCGCTTCAGTTTTGTGTTACCTGTACAAAATCACTTAAATCCAGCGATTACGACATCCATAAATCGGACAAAAAAGAAGGTATTCTAGAAGGTGCTCAAGAAGAGTACCTTGTCCAAAAGGTGTCGCTGTATATAACGATGTCATGGGAGGGGTTGATCACTTCGATGAAAGAAAAGGAAGATACCAAATAAGAAGATCAAAAATGGTGGCATATTGTATACTTAATTTACTTATTGATCTTGCCTTTATAAATAGTAACGTACTGCGGCAAGTGAACAAAAGAAACAGATCTTTAGATCAGCCAACATTCCGTATAACATTAGCTCGTCAACTCAATTACTCAAGAAAAAGGAAAGGAAGTCTTGCCAGCTTCCAACCAAAGGAGTGTGCCGCTGCGGATGATGTGCGCTTAGTTGCAGTGTAGGAAATCGTATGCCAAAGTTGGTTTCCTACTGTAGACGATGTAGGAAATGTACCAGAAATGGAAAAGAAAGAGGACCCGCTACATGCATGTAGATGTGATGTCCCCTTGCACATTGCAACATACCTCACATCATTTCATGACAAAGAAGCACCATTAAATTAAATTTTCTTTATGACGGTGAATCGTTCCTTGTAAAGCATCCTTCCCACTCCTAAAACTTAAATGTATACATAAAATTCGGCCAAATAAAATATACTTCCTTAAATACTATTGTTTAATTGTTAATAAAACATAGAAAACTGCGAGAAATTCAAATGAAATATAAATAGCCCACGAAAGAGTTGAATATTTCAAACTATTAATTAAATAGTTAAAGTTTTTAGCACTAAATTGACAGTGTAAACTCACACACACACATATTGCGTTTTCATATATAAATATATTTACATGTTTTATGCGTTTACGGTTAGTCTTAACAGAAAAAGGTTTGAGACATACATCTAGATCAACAGCTTTTTTTACTTGAAGAATATAGGAAAATTGGCAGAATGCCATAGAATGAGTTGGCCCATTGCCACACAATGAAATGATAGTGTATTTTTTATATAGAATTATTTTTATTATATTTGGTACATTTTATCAAAATTCAGTGAGATTTTATCAACACATGCTCATATAGCTCTTAAATAATAAAATTTTCTGCTTCTTATTTTATAAGAAAAAAGACATTAGCAATGAAGCCTTAAAGAATTCTGTTTATCTAAAATGCCCTTTAACACGATAATTAATTTAAAAATTTGTAAAGTATACAATACCTTAAGAAAATTTAAAAAGCAAAACTAATTCTGAGAATCCAGGTTTACTAAAAATAATGAGATATTAAATTTTATAGGAATTAGACATCATTTTTTAACACCTACAGTGGGTAAAAAAAGTATATTTGCACACCTACATTTTTGTTTGCAATTCATAAAAAGAAGCATTAAGAAATAAAAAAAAAATTGGTATTGCCAAATCAGAATAAGTTTAATCATCCAAAACAAACAGAAAAATTACAATAATATAAATAACAATGCTTTTTTGTAACAAAATTAAAATATCTCGTGTCAAAAAAGTATTTGCACACCTGCATGAATACAAAAGAAATAAAATATTTAAGCAAATTTCAAATAACTAATATTTAGTATGCATTCATTTAGCATCTATTACTGCTTGTAATCTTGCTGGCATTGTTTTAATTAAATTTTCTGTAACAATAGGGTCAGTATTTGACCACTCTTCAATAAGGGAATGTTTAAGGGCAGATTTGCTTGAAATCTTCCTTTTTCTTATTTTTAAATCCACAGAATTCCACAAATTTTCCAAAGGATTTAAGTCTGGTGATTGTGGTGGAGTGGCAAGTTTTCTGGGTACATGATAAAGCAACCACATACGTGTTATACCGGCAGTGTGCTTGGGATCATTGTCTTGCTGAAAATAGTACGAATTACTGATACCCAATTTTATTGCACTTTGTGGCAAGTTATCTCGCAACACATCAATATAGGTTCGAGCTGTCATATTCCCATCAATGAAACACAAATTACCAACTCCTTTGCTAGCCATGCACCTTCAAATCATAACAGAACCTCCTCCATGTTTAACTGTAGGTAACATATTTTTGGTATGAAAAGCAGTACAAGGTTTTCTCCAAACTAATTTCCTGACACCTGATTTAAAGATATTGAACTTACTCTCGTCGGAGAATGACATTTTTCCAGAAATCAATTGGCTTATTGATATATTCCTTAGCGAATTCAAGTCTCTTCAGTCTATTTCGTTCAGTCATGAGAGGTTTTTCCTAGGAGATCTCCCATAAATTTGTGCATCATGCAGGACATTTCGAACACTTTGGGCACAGATTTAAGCTCCAGATGTTGAAGCGACATCATTGGCTAATGTAACTGCACTAACAAATAGATTTTTCGATGCTTCTCTTATGATTTTTCGCTTTATTCGCAGTGAAAGTTTTTTTGGGCATCCAGAGCGCAAGTTATTTGATATAGATCCTCTTTCTTTATGACGTTTTATAACATACCGAACAGTAGAGAAGCAAACATTTACTTTTTTACCTATTTCTCGATAACTTAGGTCATTTTCACGTAGAGAAACAATTTTTTCTCGCAACGAAATCGGCAATTCAGATTTCTTAGGTGCCATAACAATTTGAAATCGACAATCAACTGATAAAGTTTCGACAATACCTCCTTTTATAGTAGTCTTACGTATGTTATTTACTGCGAGATGACTGTCAAATAATTAGCAAAAAAATGCAAATTTGCTAAAGTTGAGTTGAGTGTGCAAATACTTTTTTGACGTAAGATATTTTAATATTGTTGCAAAAAAATGTTTTTCATTAATATTATTGTATTTTTTGTAATTAATTTAAATGAATAGGCTTATTTTATTTTTAAAATGCCAATTTTTGTATTTCTTCATGCATTTTCTTATAAATTGTTTACAAAAATGTATGTGTGCAAATACTTTTTGTACCCACTGTATATATTAAAAATCAGTATTATTATATTGAAACCGCCATTGTATTAGAGAAAAACGATGGGAAAGGATTGGGACACAGTAATATCATTATGCGAAGTTTTAGATTAAGAGAAAGATATTAAACACATAAATTTTCTGCTTTTATAGATCATCACAAAGAAAGCGTATTCAAAAAAAATTCCTAAATACGAGCAGACAACGATGTTTAGGAAAGACTGAATCACTGGAGATTAGCTGCGTAATGGGATAAGTCATTGAAGCAAGTGGCCAGAATGAATACATTTTTCCTTTTGAAAGGGGCTGAAACTCAATTTAACCAACCAACAAATTAAACCAAACCAACCCAATTTAGCCTTCACTTCTTAGCCGCATCCGATTTTCAGTAGCATTAACACTGGAAAAATGGTGCGACTTAGATTCGAGAAAATATGGTAATATCACTTGTGCAAACATTTTCACATTTGAAACCATTAGTATTGCGATTTTATAAAAGAACTATCTATTAAAATACACCATTATATTTGAACAAAATTTTCTTTTGAAATGGTTTTGACATTTAAATAGTTTTAAAACTACTTTACAATATACTACAACACAAGAATTAAATTAAAATTTTTATTCCTATGACTCTCTTTAAAAAGGTATTTTTTTTTAAAATCAAAAACTTGTTTTTTAAACAAACTGTTCAAGACAGATTCAAAATCTCGCAATTAGTTAAATGGAATTCTAATAAAGAGCGAATAACCTCGGAAAAAGGATATGAAATATTTAGCAATAGAAAATGGTTGATGCTTGTCACCGTTGCATCTCTAATATTGTAATGTATTTGTTGCACTGGTGAAATTCGTAATTGTCATTCCTTTGTTTAGGTAGTTTCCACTTTGTCAACTGTAAGTAGCGGGATAAAGTGACGTGCGGAGACATTTGTTTCCTTCTTCCAACGTTACGAGTTAAGGGTGGACAGGATACGCGATTGAAAGTCGAGCATTCGCTTTTAATGAGAGAGCTCATTAGAATTAATCAGGATAGCAAACACTCCATAAAAGCAAACTACAGGTTGCACTTGACATTTGGCGTAGGAAAACAAGATTTTCGAGGAATTATTATTTCAGTTTGAGAATTATTCTCTTTTATGTAACAAAGATTGAGTTATTGCGAGCTAGAAATTTGAATTTGTGCTGAAAATGTTTCAGATTTTTCGTCCTTTTATCTTTTATTATTTTTTGGCCTAATAGTTTGCCTAATTATTTTTGTCATGTTAATTAATTATTGAAAGATAGAATGCTGTAAGGATTGTTCTTCTAACGTACTCATTTTATTGCTTTTTACTTTAAAACAAGTATTTTTTTAAAACAAAACATTTATATCCGTTCTTGCAGATATTTTTAGAAACATGATGGGGCATAACTTTTTAGCCTTTCCATTACATCTAAAAAATTACTTAGTTAAAACATTTTTTCACTTACCCTTTTGCCACTATTTGAATATTTAATTAATTTTTTTAATTGACTCATCAGTAAACATGACATTGCCCCAGTCAGGTACAGTCCACGTGCCATGTTCTCGGCACCACTTTAATCGTGCCCCTCTTGATTGGACGGATAGAGGAACACAAACGCGAGGTACCTGGGAATACAGTCCATTCATATGTAATCTTCGGCGTACAGTAGCTGCAGATATAGCCTTACCAATGGACGCTGTAACCATAGATGTCACACGTGTGGAGATCGCTTGGCTACAATAGCAATATATCGATCTTCTGCGGGGGTTGTAACCCTTGAGCGATCGCCTACGAGCCGTCGGACAACTGTCTGTGTGGTTTGGAATTGTTTCCATAAACGTGAAATTACAGAATGATGACAGCCGAAGAAAAGAGCAACATCTGTGATCGACTGTCCTGCTTCAATGCACCCCACAGCACGCCAGCGCTCAGAATCTTCGATTCGTTTTCTGGAAGTCATAGAAACACGTATGTCTTGAAAACAAATTATACGAAAGTTTTAAACACCTTCTATCAGCACTTACAATCAACTTCTGTAACCCTTCATAAAGCTGGCTTCTTATAAGACTGCCCTTTTTGCATATTTCTTGACATGAAAGTACGATTGGCTATTACCTAGCATATTTGCATACTTCCATCTACCTCTGCAGCGAATTGCATCCTCTTCAATTCTGATTGGCTTCCGGAAATTAGCATTTTCCTCTCCGTGCTTAACTTTTGGATGTGAGTGTATGAAAGATGGAGTGAGTGAACGACGCACTGTTCAACTACTAGAAGCCTTTTTGCGACGGACCTCTTCTATAACTCTAGAACAGGGGTGGGCGGACTTTTCCAGGGTACGGACTACTTCTGAAGTTTTTAAGATATTGCCGTACACCCAGTGTCGTAGGTGTGGTCATTCTGCATTAAAACTGTATGTTTTATTTTAACACTTATTTTCGACATTGTACCTCTCTTTTAAAATATGTTAGATTATTACTAGACCGTAGAGTTTGAACATTTTTAAGGCAGCGGGTATAGAACATACTTTAACCGATGAATACGAAACCGAGTTGCTGAGTTCCACGCCGTTGCAAGACATCACATTAATACGAGATCTGAGGCCACGGTAGCCAAGTGGCCTAGGCATCAGATCATGGCTAGCGTGTACTGAGTTCGATCCCAGTACCACTGAAGATCCGCCTTTGCCAGCTCAGGTGTCGTCCGCGTCACTTGACCTTGGTTCAAAATTACGCGGACCGTCGCCAAAAGCCTTCGTGTAGCTGATCAGTGCGACGTTAATATTCGCTCACTCACTCAATACGTGAACTGATTCCCTTGGAAGCGCGGGTGTGGGTATGTCACAATAGCCAATCCCCTTGCTATTGTGACTTCGCGGGAAGAGTTGATCATCAGCCTTTATTCTCTCCTTCAGTCTGGGTGTGGGAAAAATTCATTTTTCAGCTGGCATCACAGTGATACCCTTTTTCCCCTACAGCGGCAGTGAAAGTCTTAAGCGTCCTCGTGCGCTTATAATGAAAGTACATGTGTCGTCAACGCATTTATCGAATCATTTGCTTTAGATAACACACACTGCATTGAATGGAAAAGTCGATTTTCCTGTCTGGTTGACATCGGTGCTCCATAAATGTTTCTTTTAGTATACGTGTGTTAGGTCCAAGTAAAGGTGGTCACCCCCAAAAGTCTTTGTGGACCACCTGTCTTTCGCGATTGACTTAATGCTCATCGCTGCTCTAGACGGACCTCAAAAATTATATTTACATAGCACTATAAATCTGCAAGAGGGTTATTCAAGATGGACCTCCTGATTTTGAGCTGCGGTCAAACTCCTAACTTCCACACCAACGAGAGGACGTTTGAGCTTCGACATATTTGACGCACATCGGCCTCATCTGCTCGGCAGATCCTCACCGGTACTAGGCTTGAATTCATAACACGCCGGTCACGTCCATTACCTTGACCACTAGGCTACCGTAGCCACATATGGAAGATGGAAAAATGTGTTCAGCAATCTAACTAAAGTAAAATCTATTAGTTGAACGTCAAGAATTTAAAGCCTTCTTAAGCCCTACAGACTATTTCTGGCCAAGACTGTCTCAGTTAGTTTAAACAATCTTGATCTGCTTAATGCTATCATTTTCAATCCATTTACATCTATG
The DNA here is from genome assembly GCA_019973975.1 of Trichonephila clavata. Lineage (NCBI taxonomy): Eukaryota > Metazoa > Arthropoda > Arachnida > Araneae > Nephilidae > Trichonephila > Trichonephila clavata. Next base: position 47,226 of record BMAO01031001.1, read on the forward strand.
TTTTGCAAGTATTTTTCTATATTGTTTAGCCATCTTTTACGAGTCTCTCTCTTCTTCTCTTGAGAGACTTTTGATTTAAAAAAAAGAGAGAAACGAGCCTTACAGTAGTCGCATATGATGTGTAACATCTGACATGTTATCGTGGTAAATACGCAATAGTGATTTTAATCCTGAAAAAATGCATCGGGTATGATTGGAAATAATTTTCTATCGAACAAATATATCTTTAATGAAAATTTTATTTAGTTAACACAAGAAGAGTAATGCAATTTTTTATCAAAAATATGTATTCTTGTTCAATTTGGGGAAGGGCAGAGACAATAGATTTATGAAAACTAAAATATGGCACATATATTTGTGATTTCGAAGTATTTTAAAAATCGTTGAAAAACATCGTCAATAAAACAGCGTCACTGTTAGTTGTCCAAACATTTCGATTTGTGTTCATGTCGAGCTTGAGTTCATCTTTCAGAGAAGCTATGAGAGGCTCAGCTTCTGGCAAACTGAAGTTAATGTTAAAATCACCATTCAAAATCATGGGAAGTGAATGAGTTTTTTTAAAAAAAAGAGCAGAACCTCCTTCGGTATACGGTAAAAGTACAAAATGCAGGAAATCTTTAATTTTTTTTAACTGTTTGATTCGGAGAAATGTTCGACCACCAAAATGACCACCGAAATGACTGTTTGTCCATTTTCAAATAAGCATTCTGCCGCACATATGTCCCCAATATATTGACTAAAAATACCCAGTCCACTTGTTTGACGATCAATAATGTCCATACATTACTTACTCGTATTTTTTTTAAGAATGATGATTTTTGTCAGACGCTTAACAGTAAATATAGTTATTAATATAGTTTACACAAATAAATATAACTTCAGATCTCATACACAACGAGCCCTGACACTTTGATAATTGAGCGTAAGAATCGCAAGTTTATTCTGGATGAAGTCTAATATAATGAGACTTGCTGGTATGTGCGAAGTGGATTTAGATTCAAGTAAACGAAACCGAGTTTTTGAATTCCAATCTTTCCAAGTGCTAAATTTAACAATATAAAACAAAAAGCTGGCGGCTTGTTAGTTAGTTAATTAGCTTAATTAGTTAGTTTTTTAATCAAAAAAATCTTTTTTTGATCACAATTAAAAATTTTATATTGACAGCGACAGGAATTAACCTCAAAGTATGAAAAGGATTCGCATTAAAATATTTATTCAAATAATTCCATATTACTTACTCGTATTTTTTTTTAAGAATGATGAACTTTGTCAGACGCTTAACAGGAAATATAATTATTAATATATAGTTTACACATATATAAATATATCCTCAGATTTCACACGCAACGAGCCCTCAGACTTTGACAATTGAGTGTAAGAATTGCAAGCTTATTCTGAACGAAGTTTAATAAGACTTGCTGGTATGAGCGAAGTGGGTTTAAAGTCATGAAAACGAAATCGAGTTTTTGAATTCGAATCTTTTGAAATGCTACATTTAACAATATAAAAAAGCTGCCGGCTTGATGACTACTAGAGTTGAACCCCGAAGCGAGGGTATAGAAGAGACACCACCAAGCGCGCTGATTGGTCAAATCAAACAGCTCGCTCTTCCCCGGCTTGATGCCTAGTAGAGTTGAACCCTGAGCGAGGGTAGCGAAGAGACACCACCAAGCGCGCTTATTGGTCAAATCAAACAGCGCGCGCTTCCCCGACTTCCTGTTACGCATTTCCGTCTCTTTTCACGAAATCACTCCAACCATTATCCAGCTACCGAGAGTAAAGATGTTACACATCAAAAATGTTTTTTTGATTAATTGGGTTGTGGTTATTATAGTACCTGAATATGTGGTCAATTCATCTTAGTTTTGAGAGGCATAGAAGCTGAATTATTTTAATTAATTTTGGTTCTCTGTACTTCCTTTGTAATTCAAAAATAATTTAAAGACTATACAGCAGCGTTTCTCAAACTGTGGGGCGTGCCCTCAGAGAGGCGTGATGCCGCTAGGTGGAGGACGCGAAATATCGAAAAGTCGAAAACAAAATACAAAAGAGAAAAATATTAATTTACTAAGGAAGCAAAACAAAAGATACACTCTAACGTAATAAAAAATTAAATACACATTTACACTGATACAATACACTTATAGATGCATCTATACTGCACAACGTATTTGGTAATTAATTTAACAGTGTAAGTTAAGAATACGTTTAATAATTAACAGTGTGACTCTATGGGCATGTCGTATGGAAGATTATATACAGAATTTATTTAATATTTATCTTGATAACTTGCACGATTTATTGTAGCCTTAGCGTCAAAGTATATTATTATTGAATTCAGTACATTGTTATTGTGTGGAGGGAGGCGAGATGAAAATTATGATTGAAAATTGGGTCGAAAATATTGAAAGTTTGAGAAGCTATGCTACTTAAAGATATAAAGAAACAACCTTATATTTCCAATTATAAACCGATTCGCTGATACGCCGAAAGTGAATTTTTCTTCACACACACAAAAAACATACTCAGAATTCAAAACTTGTATATAAGCCGAATTGAAAAAAAAAATTCAAATCACTGTAATCTTTAACCATGTTGTCATGAGGATGTAAATGTTGTCAAACTCTGAAAAAAAATTTCCAATTGCTATAAAGAAAAATGTCAAATGCCAAAGACAGTAGTTTTATTTCAGATAACCGTCTCTGTATCTAACACATCCCCCCCTCCTTCATTTGTTATCTTATACATTCTCTGTGATAGTCAGACATTCTGTGCCGTTTTCTTTGTTTTGAAAATGGACCGGACGAAAATTTTAATACGGCACGTCATCGAACAATGTTCCACGCTCCGATGGCAAAATTCAGTGTATGAGGATCATATGCACTCAGACATCCCGATGAGTGAATGTGAATTTTGTGAACTATTCAGATGCATGGTTTCTGGCATTGGAGATTTTATTGAACTTTTTTATTTTAGAACAACAGTTTCTTTCAAACCACCGAAATAGCTAAAATATCAAAATCACTTGGCATGACTGACGGAAAAATTGCCTGTTTATTTAACAGAGGTTTTTCCGAGATTTGTGGATTATAGTAAAAGTCAACTTCCTTAATTAAACTTTGAAAAAGTTCCAAAAATTATTGTATTACACCCAAAAATATACGGTATTCACTCTACAAAAAGCTCAGTGGTTGAGTGGTAGCGTATTACACTTCCACGTCGCAAGCCCAAGGCTCAAACTGTGGACTGTGTGTGTGTGGATAAGGTTGAATCAACCTTTCATTCCTTCAGTGGGTCGATAAATGAGTTTCAAGCATGCTTGGCAACTTAACACTGGGGAGGGGGAATTTCGCGATAGACTGACCTCCTGATCGGAACATCTACTCCTGCACTTCAGCGCCGAAGGTCATGTTAGCTGAGATGTGCACATTAGGCCTTGGTCCAACAATGGGCTGTTAAGATTTTCAGCTTAGCTTAGTTTTCTATACAGAAAGTGGTCAATATATGAATGGGAGAATTGTACATGGGTTTTAATTAGTCAAGTGCTACACATTCCTTCTCAAGGAAGAAAAGAAAGAAACAACTTGTTTTTTTTTTAACCTTTAGAGCCATAAACAAGGTTGTAATTTAATGTTAAATGCATCTTTAGAAGTCAATATGGACTGTTAGTTTTCTTTAAAATGCAATGTTCTTAGCCTGTGACAAGAAATAATGAAACTTTTGAAGAAAGTACCTCTTAAAATGCTTTTGTTAATATGAGTTAATGCGTAAAATGCTTCTGGCGTAACAAGCAGAAGAGCTTGGATAAGATGTTTTTATAACCAGTGTTTGAATATTTCGGTGTCTAGTGAAATTGACGATAATGGGAGGTCTGCTTGATCGCATTATGTGTTGGCTCAACGAAACATGGATTTACAAAATGAGCTAGAAAAAAATTCTTGATAAAGAGCGTTTAATAGCCGTGTCTTAGTAATTATTTTGTTTGTTTCTTTTTTGTACAGAGAATGACATAACACACACACATTAATTCAATATAATTTGATACAAAAATTTATGATACTACATATCCAGTCAAATATCTTTGATTGCAAATTTGTAATAATTGAATACAAAGTATCATATAAAAAATGATATACTTGTAACTGTATTTAAATGAAAATGTAAATACAGTCGACTCTGAATAATTTGAAGCTGGAGGGACCAATGAAAAACTTCGAATTATCAAGAGGGGAGAAAAAACTCCCAAAATACTCGAAGAGAAATTTTTTTAACACATTTGAATTTAAAAGTATTTGTAATAAAACAACAATTGTGAACATATGTATAAAATTATTTTAAAGTAGTTTTAAAAAGTTTATATTATACAATATAAATATTATACAGAAGTTGAAAGTACTGTTCTAATAGAATACATTGATACACAATCCTAACCCTCTCTCTTTCACAATAGCGGACCATCCTTTCTGAACACATGTGTAGCAAGGCCACGTGTTAAACGGAAGGTATGGACGGCTGACAACAGATGCAGTTGGTCTATTGTCCAATTGAAGAAGGAAAGCAATTAAAGTGTCTTTTCACCTGAGGAACCGGAAAACACTAAGAAGGTAATGGCAGATTGTCATCAAAGGGACTACATTACAGGGTAGAAACGCAGAGCAAAATACAACTCAAAACTTCTAAGCTGAAACCTGTTTGCTATAGGATTGTACATGTTAGTGTGTGTTTGTCCAGAGTTTTATATAACTTCGAAATATCGCATATTTTAGTCTGGTCAGCCACAGATTTTACTTCGAAATATTGGGTGTACCAAAACATGTTATTGTTCAAAATAGCAAGAGTTTTTCAAGGGATTGGGCAGATACTTCGAATTATCGAGAAGTTCGTACTATAGAAGGTTTGAATTATCCAGAGTCGACTGTACATACAAATTGTTAAGATTGAAAAAAAGTAAGATAAATAAAGTGGCAACTCTCTCTATATAAACTCTATTTTTTCTCTTCATTGTTAATAATGCTATTCAGAAATATCGCTGGATTAAAATCTTTAATTTATGTTGAAATAAAATTTCCAGTTTTATAAGAAAAAACATATTTATTAAGTAGCAAAACATAAATTGAATATGCATTTAGGAAAACTGCTAAAATTTAATAACTGGAAATGTTACAAACATTTAAAAAAACTGCAACGTAAAGATATATTTAAGAATATTTGCATTGAATTTTAAAATAGAACGAACTTTGCAGATTTCAGCATTTTGCATCCAATACTACGTCAAGTAAACCTGTGAGTTGGAGAAGAATATGATGCCAAACATATTAGAGTCAAACATAGATATATTAGCGTTTTTATACACTAGTTTGTGCATCGTGTAATTTGAAACTCCCTTTAATTAACGATTAACTTTAAAATAAACAATAGCTAACAAATTTTGTGTGTATTTGAATTTCTAAGCATATATAAAATTATTTATTACTAAAAGAGAAGGTATCCTCTGTGCACCTAATGGCCGGATTCCTCTCCCCTCCCATCATACAAATTATATAACTGTAATTTACATGTATTACGTAGTTCTAATTTGTAACCAAATATCGAACAGGACTTAGTACCTTCTAATTATTGTTCTCCGTGTGCGAGATAAACCTATCTAGAGAGTTATTACATTATCACGAAGAACTTTTTTATATATAGAAAGAGAGAAAAATAAAATCTCACGAATTCTCCCAAACGTGCACTTCGTTCACTTAATTTGTTCCTTTAATTTTTTTAAACATTAATATTTTTGCTGCACACAAACAATTTTAAAACTAAAAAACGAGCATTTATACAAACTGTTATAATGAATGCTGTTCATTGCGGTTATGTTAAGGAATTACGAAAGAATTCTTTTTTTTCGAATGGCGTCATTAGACTAAATCATTGACCGTAAAATTTGGCGTATAACACGTATCTATACTTTGAAGCTGCAATTTTTAATGCATAGTTATATACTCCATATAATGCATAATTCGTAACCTGAAATGTACGTATGCAATGCTCTTATTTTTTGAAGTCATTTATTCGATTTATATATTTCCAAGCATTAAAAAAAAGAATAACAAAATTGCACACTCCTAGAACTACAACCCTTTAAGTCCGTAAGGTTTTCATTCTTTTCTATGAATAGTATTTCGATACATGTAGAAGTCTAATGTTTTCTATGTTTGTCTTTTTATTTTATTTTTAAAGCTCTCAATTTTATAACCAGCGTATAACACGTACTGGTAAAATTTCTATCTTATTTTTTGTGTTAGAGGTGTGCGTTATACGCCGGAATTTAAGGTATTTTAAATGTAACTAAATGTTAATAATTTAAATTCAAATGAAATTTAAAACTATTTTGCCATTGAGTAAAATAAATTTTGTGTGGATGATGCAATTTCATACAAATGAAACAAATCATCAAAACTCATCAAATAACCATTTTAAAACATTAAAATATATTTATTTAGGATTCTTTAGAATAATTTATTATAAGGTTCATAAAAAGTAATCATTAGCACATAAAAACTAGCTATTAAATGTAGATTAATTAACGGCATTTAAATATATCAACATGAAAGGAAAAACGTCGTTTATATAGATAAATCCATTGTATTAATGTAAATATTCAAGGGATGTGTGTGTGTGCGCGTTGTTTAAAAAATAATTAATTTTTATTAAAAAAAATTATTTTTTTGATGAAAAGAAATTCAAGAAATGAAAGCAATTATATTTAAAGTGTGTAATATTTTATTCTTAACTCTTAAATTTGTATCTATAGATGTGGCAAATATTTTTATAAATTTATAGGTATTTCTCAAAAGATTATAATTAATTACTTGGTAATAACTAAAATATAATTAGTTATCCCCCCCTTATTTTATGCTTTTAATTCCTATATACATTAGGAATTTTAATGAGTATTTTTAATACAACTTCCTTATTTGCTAGAAATTATTAGTTTTTATTTTTATTTTTAAAACATTGTGTGGGAACATTTATATTCAATTGTTACTTTTATAACTGAAATAATTACAATGTGAAAATGCATAAATAAGCCTAAAAAGTTGAAAGTTTTTGATCTATGAAGTTTTACGAATATTTTAATGTATTGAATTATCACAAACTAAGCAAAGAGTATGAAACACACAAATGGAAACCTAAAATCAGATCTAAACAGTTTAAAGAATGCAAAATTTAAGGTTTGATATTTAAAATTTTATATTTTATATCTTTACAAAACTAAGGTAAAAGCTCTCTGAAGATAAAGAGGGAAATATTTGTGTATCAAAATCACAATTTTCGATGGAAAATATGATTTCTGTTTTTGGTTTTTCACTTCAAAAGCGAAAATCAGTACAGGAATGTTAATGAATTTTTTTTAAAAAAAAGTAAGCCAATTGACTAAATTTATGTGACGTCATAATCACATGATAATTTTAAACCACGTGTTTTTAGCCAATCAAGTTCAAAGACACATGTGACGTCATAGTCACGATAAATGCAATTATCCATTTTCAGCAATCAGTTCATGCACTTCGCGGTTGCCAAATTACGCTTTTTACATAAACTTTTTTTTTAATTAATATTTGTCACTTTATTTAAAAGTACATGTATAAAACAAGACATTTTTTTTCTTTAATTTTAAAATCTTTTTGCAGAAATTTCTTCTTATAACTAACTCTTGAGCATCTTTACCCAACTATGCAATTTGAAATTTTACCTAAGTTTTACAAATAGAATAAAAAGTACGAGCTAGTTTAATGTCCGTTTTGAATTCAATGTAGAACACGTGTTTATATTATCATGTGACCGTCATGAATTTAGTCAATTTTTATGTTTGAATTGTGTTTTCCTAAGACTTTGAAAAATATTTTTCTTATTCAAATGAAACTTAATTACGAATTTAAGACAGTGTTTTCACACAGGGAAACACACATTTGCACAAAAAGAAACGCAACAAGTTTAATGAAAAAATGCAATTAAAAATGATGCAATATTAAAAATGTGTTAACTAATTTACTGTAATTTTTTTCATGCATTTTTAACGGACGCGGACAGTGTAGTATAAGGTTAAGGTACCACTAATAACACTTTTAAAAATGTCTAAATTTTTAGATACAAGCATTGGTGATCTGAATATTTCTACAAGTACAGTGGTGGCAAAAAGTCCTGAACACACTCATTTTTTACCGTAATTTTTGTGTTTGACTTCATTTTTCGTTGTGAAATTATCGCACTATCTTAAATATTGTTATTGATTTTAATGTCTTTTTTTATGCTTATTTCAAATCTGTTTGTAGATTTCATCTAAAGTAAATAGTTTCATTGATATGTTGAAAACACCTTGACAAGAAAGTACAAGGTCACTGTAAGAATGAGTGAGTGTGTTTTCCACCAATGAAATGCTCCGTTATTTCAACCAATCAGAGAGTAGTAGCGATAAAGGGTTGAAAGAAAAAGGTGAAAAGTGGTTTATTGTATTGAATGCAGTTGTGTGTGTGCTTGTGGAAAATAGTGTATTGAAAGCAATTTGAAGTGCGTTTGTGGAAAATATTGGAAGTATGGCTAAATTTTCATATCTGCCTGAGAATAAAAGGTACAAAATAATACATTTGAAGGAAGAAGGTTATTCTATGCGCCAAATTGCTGCTAAAGTACCATGAAGCCTTTCTACTGTTGTGAGAACTTTGAAAAGATTTTCTGAAACAAATTTTATTGCAGACAGGGGGCGATCAGGACGACCAAGACAAATATCTTTACGTGAAGACAGGTTATTGCACAGAATTTCACTTTCAAGCAGAAAGCTTAATTCATCGCAAATTTTGAAACAATGGACTTTGACATCAAATGTGAGTGTGTGCCCAAGAACTGTTAGAGGAAGACTGCTGGAAATTGGGTTACGAGGCTGTAAAGCGCGCCCAAAACCATTACTGACTGAATTTCAACGCAAGAGGCGATTGACGTGGGCAAGGGAACATTCATTATGGACTATTAAAGACTGGGAAAAGGTAATATTTAGTGACGAGGAGTCAGTTTTGTATTTCTGGCAACCAAAGTAGTGCCTATGTAAGACGACGCACTCATGAGGAATTCAGTCCTCAGTGTCTGAAGCCCACAGTAAAGTACCCGACAAAAGTGATGGTATGGGGTTGCATGTATTCTCATAGTGTTGGAAGACTTCACATCGTTAGCGGAACAGTGAAAGTCATAGATTACATTGAAATACTACAAAATAAATTGCTACCAACTGCGAGAGATCTTTTTGGGAATCAGTCATGGATTTTTCAGGACGATAACGCCCCTTGTCATCGTGCAAAGGTAGTCGAGAAATGATTGAAGACCATACTGTGAATAGAATGAACTGGCCAGGACAGTTTCCCGACCTTAATCCGGTAGCGAACTTGTGATTTAAAATTGGTTATGAAATTTCAAAGAAAAACCTTCAAACAAACGTGAATTAATTGAAGCTTTAATATTTTCCTTCAATCATATTGTCACGAAAGATCTTCTTTTGAAATTGGTGCATTCCATGTCAAAAAGATGTAGAGCCGTAATTAAAGCAAACGGCTGGCCCATAAAATATTGATTTCTAACATGTGACAACAATGTAATTTTCAAAATGCTTATTAAATATACCGTATTTGTCAATTTTGTGTTATTTTTCTTTGCATATTATGTTATTCTATATTGTTTTATTCTGCACATAATTCACATTATTGTGTTCAGGCAAGCTTTACTATTGAAAATATTTTAGTCATTAAGAAACTAGTAGTAGATTTGAAATCAGCATAAAAAATACATTAAAATCAATAACAATATTTAAGATAGTGCGATAATTTCACAACGAAAAATGAAGTCAAACACAAAAATTACGCTAAAAAAGGAGTGTGTTCAGGACTTTTTGCCCACCACTGTAATAAACCAATAAGAAAAGGTACATACACACACAGATGTACGCAAGTACACTTATTTTATTTAAAGAGCAAAAATAGAGATAGTTTTTCCAAAATATATATAAACTAATAATGTAAAAGAATTTTTTGTGTATATAAATACTGCATACTCTATATATAATCTTAAAATAGTGGTTAAACGCTAAGAGAATCGGATATGTGTCTTAATAAACGGTAACGGTATCTTCCATTAAATTGTGCTATTAGCACATTTAAAGCCTATTAATCGATTGTCTTTTTACACTCTAGTAATGATAAAATACACGCAAAAATCCTATTTACAAATTTTCTTTTCATCATAATCCCGGAAACACATTTCAAATTTAGATTGAAAGCACCTGGTGCCGGACTTCACCTTCCTCGATTAGTGTTAATTCAATCGATTCGCAGGAAAGGTGAGGCAATGTTCCGGAAGTCCATTAACGGACAGTCCGGATGGGAAAATTTGAACATTACACATGACCCCGAACTGGAGGGGAAAGGGGATTGGAAGGGATTCGGGGAGAATTGTCTGGGGTGGTGTTCTGGAATAATATTTGTGCGTTCCGAATCGAATAAATACGTGATAATGCATCTAAGCGACTTAATTTATTACGCTCCTGATAACTTAAATGAAATGGCGTTTAATTTTAATATCAACATTAGAGGAAAATGTCTGCTTTCCGAGGAAAGCGGTGCTGAATAGGTGCTGCAAGGCGCATGTGATTTCTGATGCCACTTTTAAATAAACTTTACAGAATAAATTTATTTTATGCTTTTGCCTGTTTGATTTCTAATGGGAGAGTTGTATGCAGGAAATTCTAATGATAGAAAAACACAGCGAATCTTATATCGTCAGTTTTTTTTTTAAATCAAGTTTATTTATATTTATTTAACGGTCTTTAATTAGAATTTTGAATTAAATTAGTTACTCCAGGGAATGAATAAAATCAATCTTGGGAAAATTTTAATTTCTTTTAATTGCGAAAATAAATTTAATTTATGTCAAATATAATTTTCAATCAAATTAATTCTGAGCGAACTGAAAATATAATAAACAATAATAGTGTACAAGTTTATAAAATGTTTATAAGAAAAGTGATTGATATGAATAAAACAAAATAAATTTTGTGTTATATAATCAGAAAATTGACCTACATACTAGTATAATAAACAAAGTCCCCAATCCGTGTTTCGTGGATCAAAGGTATCAAGC
>BMAO01031002.1:0-82798 GCA_019973975.1 Trichonephila clavata
TTAAGAATTTAATATTTGATTTGAACGGCATTGTGTGTTTTGGTAAAATCCCCTCTCTAGTAAAAATTAATCCTTAATAAAAACTACTCAATAAGTTTTATTTTGTAGCTGCCTAAATATTATGATATATAATTTAAGGCCTGTAGTAATCAATACCACTTGATAAAAACATCAGCTGTTAACCTCTTATTTAAGCATTTACGAAAGGTTACATGTTTATACCTTAAATTCTCTTGACTTCAATTTAAAAAACATCATTGTAGTGATATCTGTCTTCTTTCATTCCATTCTCACATCTAATTGATTAACTTTGGCAAAACCAACAGAGAGCCAAGACGGATCCTATTAAAATGAAGAGAGGAAAAGACGAAAAAAAGGGGGCGAAATAACGAGTAATCACAAAACGTCCTCAACTAAGATAATTCATTTTAAAACCTGAAGGAGTTCGCAGTAAAGAAGAAAGGCTAGAAAATAATGGTAAGAAAAAAAAAGGAGAAAAATCCCACCGGCTTTTCAATTTCGGCCTTTCAGCTCATTTTAATGAATTTACTTTTAAACACAACGCACCGAAAGAGGTTTATTTTTGGAGCCGGAAAATGAGCTTTCTTTCTTTTTTATTTTCTTCTATTTTCTCTCTTTCGTTATTTGCTCTTTCTTCGGGGCCGACCTCTTCATAATATGACAATTTTGTCCTTTTCTCCCTCCGTAAGCCTGGAAGCAAACAGTTTAACTAAGAAATGCCACATGGGATAAAGACGGTACTAAATCCTTCGCGCTCGGCTCTCTTCTGTCTCGAGGGACCGGCTACAAATTACGGCTTGTAAGGAGAAAGTGGTTTAAAAGTGCAGCTCCGATTTTTAAAACGATTTAAATGCATTTTCTTGAAGAGGCAGGGCTACTTTTTAATAAGATAAGATATTGTTATTATGTACTTTGCAAAAGAGTTTTGATGTTGAATTTTTAAATAAACATTTATTTAGATAAAAGAGATGTTTTAATATTATTGTCTGGAGTTTAACTTGTTTGAGTGAAAGTAAAGGTATATATAAGTATGTTTTGCTGTTAAAACTAATGTGCTTTTCGAAGAGTTGATTTTTTTAATACTACAAGATCTATACAGATCATTTGTGCCATTATCAAGATTACATTTATCCAAAATCAAAAGATAATTTCGAAACATATTTTTATCATGTACAGCTTTACAGTGACTTATGACCTATGCAATTTATGATTGTTCACATTTACGACTAGAAATGATAAGTCAAAAACAGTTGATAAAGAAAAGTAATTTTACATTTGTAGGAAAGTAATAAGCACAACAGAGGGCATGAACTTTTCACTTACGTGTAGAATTATTACATTTCATAGACAGTTTTTAATGTTTCACAAATAAGTTTATTATTCATATCAATGGGAATATCATTTTTTTTTGCTTCTAATGGGGCTGCGGAAAGTCTCCCACCATCGCAGACCTAGTACATTCCCCAGAATCTGTCATCTCTTCTTAGTGCGGTACCATATAGGTAGAATACGAAAAGCCGCAAATAATTTTGACACCCAGTTTCCTCCCTAGAGGGCCTCACCTGAGGTTAGATGATGTGGAATCAATCGAAAGAATTTAATTTTGCCGAGAGTACCCAAGCCAAACAGGCATTCAAAGGATCTTTTACATGCCGCATAATCATACGACATGGATGATGCCGATTGTTCACATCATGAAAATGCACCGACTTGGCCCGGGTTCGAACCTGCAAACATGGGTGTACAAGGTCAGCAACAAACCAACTACACCACACATTCGGTATGAAAATATTATTTAGAAATAACAATGCAGCTTACTACCAGCTATCTAGAATAGAGTTTGTTCATAAAATTTAGAAACCTGTTTACAAAAATGTGTACATAACTTCCGTAATCATTCAGTCACGGATAAATGTAATGTGACTTTGTAAACACACTGGTAAATTACATGAGATATGTTTCCCAATGCAATCATCACTTTCGGTTTGACACCAGTGCATTTAAAGTTAGAATATGAATTAGAAACTGTTAATAATGTTTGCTGAAAAACATTATTAACAGTTTAGGAGAAAAGTGACTCACTCATTTACTCACTCACTTATCATGGAATTTCCGAACTTTTTAGACATACGGAATTGAAATTTGCCACGCAAGTTTCTTCTTTAAGTGTCCTTTTTAACGCCCTTTTACAAGCTTCACTAGTATGTAACAGAATCTTTGAACTTCATTTTTACCCACTTTAAAAGATCAGATTAAATCGAAATTTTGCTCACTTGTCCAGGACCGATGACAATACAATAATTGAATAATTTTGTTCCATTGTCCTGATCAGGATCATCAGAATTAACGATTTCCCATTTTCAGATCCCATCCCGCATCTGGCGACAAAATTCAGATCTCATTTCCAGGTTTGGCGACTAAAATATTAAGTTACAACTTAGATTAACTATAAGAGGGTGTTTTTAGCTTTTTAAACTCTAATTTATTAAATCAAGAATCAATGAATACAACCGAAAGCTTAATGCTAGGATTTAGATATCAATAACTTAAAAAAAATATACAGTCATTTAAATTACGCGTACATCTCTAATTCGGATCGACGGTACATCTCTGACATCTAACTTCCAGCGGTTGTGCTCTATCATCTCTCTCAAGACCTGCCAAACGCCCTCTACCGACAAGATAAAGCAAGACTACATTTTGCATGCCATGTTCTGACCTTCATCGATGCACAGGATCTTCAATTGTTTCTCTGGACTGCACTATCTCTAGATCTGTCACCCATTGAAAACATCTCGTCTTGTGTTGCAGAAAGACTAGCCCACCACCAGTGGCGCACAAAGGGGAAGAAGTATGGGGCAAGACCTTTGGGGGCAACCCCCAAAACCCTTGATCCCCCTCGATTGATTTTAATCATACGTATATAGTATGTAAAATGTTAATTAAGTACATGTTATAAATAATTAATTTTATTAATTAATGCTAATTATTTATTCAATAATTAATTTTTTTCTGTTTTTTGTTCCGGAAAATCGACAAAATGAAAAGAATATGTTGGGCGCTATATTGGAGCATGATACAAGAATAGTGAACTTCCGATCCTACCCTACCCCTTGAAAAATTCCTGTGGGTGCCACTGCCTACCACCACTCTCCAGCTTGTATTGATAAAGTGTGGCATAGGCTTGAAGCAGCATGGAATAAGTTGCCCATTTCTATCATCCACACCCAGTTCGAATCCGGGTAAAGGCCGTTTTATCACCCAGGAGGCAGCTGTTTCTACTAATTTCGCACCCTTTTAAACACCCAATCTGCTTGCAAATTTAATTATTTTGTCTTCATGTGCCATACTGTTTACGTACAATAAATATTTTAATGGCCTACAGTGTATATACACTATACCAGCCATCCTAAAAAAAATCCAGATATTTTTATACATATCTCTCACCTTTGGAGTGTGTTTAAAAATATATATACAAAAAAATGGAGTTGGATTTGCATTGTCTGTTTTTAAACCTGAGTAACTAACTGTATGTGTTTATAGTCAATATTTACAATCTTAAAAAAGATAAAGTTTGTGCTTTCCTTTCTTCCTTTTTTTATATATATTAATTATGATTATAATTTGTTTTCTTTTTTCATAACTTTTATCAAAATTTGTTTTTCGAGTTTTTTATATTCTTAGTTTTATAATAATTAGTTTGCCTTCTTATAATATTTAGAGTTAGCAAATGTGTTACATACGCCATTCTAATTTAAGCTTTGAATTTGCTTATAATTCATTGAATCCGGCAATACCTAGCTTATGGTTCTTTGATTTTAGTGTTATCCAAGCATTTTCCAATGCTTTTTTTATATGCACTTTTTTATAGTATTGATGGATTCAGAGCATACATACTTTATATTCTTTAGAAATTATCTCAATTGTATATACAAAAGGGGAAAAATTAGCCAAAAAATTTGTTCTAACTTCACGAAACAGTCTTAAGCTTGCAATGTCTATAGATACTTAAGCATATACATCTTTAATGTCCACAATTATATATCTCTCTCATCTCGAGTGCTTTCAAAAATACGGTCGAACCTCTGTATTGCGATCTTTTTCCTGTAACCAAGAACACATTTCACGATTTTCTTCGTAAAATTATCTCCCAATACTGAAGTGCATTTCCTATACAACGAACTTTTCTTCTTGTGATTCGATTTTTTTTCTTCCTGTTTTTAAACTATAAAGGATATTGCTTTAAAATTTGGTATTCCTCCAAACAGCTTATCAACTATTATAACAAAAATCGAGGTAAGTTAAAAAATTATGATTAATCGAATAATTATTCAAAACGTTTAAGAACATGTGTCTATGAAGTTTTGAAGTGGGTACACATAATGCGATATATATATAAAAATGTTGTGATCTCTAGACCTTTCGTAATAAAGAACGCTCCAATTTGTGAAGGCGTTGGAATACGACCAATTTCTAGCTAACAATGGATGTCTAGAAAAATATAAGAAAACACACGGAAAATACGCGTGAAGAGATTTTTGATGAATTACAAAGATGAAGAGGCGTGTTATGAAACCAAGCATTTTTTTTCAAACAAAATTCACAAATTTTATGAGTAATTAAATTTAGGGATGCTTATGGTCTAGTTATAAAATAATGTACGTTTAAAATTACTTGTATGTTTAAAAATAGAAAATGTTCTTAAAATTCATTACTTTCAATATAAAATTATTTTCTTAATGTTGAAATTTCTGTATATTCATCGACATTCTTTTTTTTCCTGGTTTTCCTTGCAGTTTTTCTTTTTCTTTTTTTATGATGGATAAGATATATAAAATAAATAGATATTAATTTACAAAAAGGCGTGAATAATTTATTTTTTTAATGTATAGTGTTTATGAGTTTAAATTTTGTTTATGGGGTTTATAAAGTATATTGAAAAGTGAACCTTTATATAAAGAATTTTCCAATAAAGCGAACTTTTTTCGGGATTTAGCGACTTTAAATAGGGGTCCAACTGAATATAGAGTATATATTATATATCATTTGTGCATTATATTAATTTTATATTACTTATAAATTGTACAAATTTTATGTAAAATAAATCTTTTTTTCCCAAAAATAAAAGTTTTTTTTAACAAACAAAAAAAAGATTTTGAATTGTTGGAAAATGATTAGTATATTTAAATTATGCTAAATATATTTATAAATTATTGAAATTCTCGAACTTTGGAAACCTTTCTGTGTGATAAAACCTATTTTAAATTTCTTTTTTATACTACAATAGCAAAGAGCTTGTACATATAATGACAATATTTTCCATAGTTCAATACATATTACATATTGATGTAAATTTGAACTAAGAAGAAGTGATAAAGTTACCACGGTTGCTAAAATATCTGAAACTCAAATGCCCTAAATATAAAAAATATTTTTATAAACATTTATCTCGAAATTAAAAGAAATGTCTTATCTCCGAAAATTATCGTAATTTTAAGTACGAATGTCTGTGTATTTTATTAAAATAAATCCCTAATTTTTTTTTTATACTCAAAAAATTTTCTGGATATTTTTTGTATTCAATTAATGAATTTAACAACAAATATATTTTGTTATTTAATTCATTTGTACATTGTGATTCAACCTACAAATTGGTTGGATCTCCACTTTGTGTAACATACGGAATTATCGAATTATTAATCTGTCAGTAATTATTGGATATCACACAATACCTCCTTTCTTTTTAACTTTATTTTCCATACAAAGCAAAATGTAACCGTGCATTTTTCTTATTTAGCATTTTGTTTTGAATGCATACGAATAAAATGTCAACGGCAATTATCAAACTATACAAACACACCTCAGAAGTAAACAATTTATTCAAAGGAAAATTATAACGCATATACAACTCAACTAAACAGTTTAGTAGTAAAGAAAATGATAGTTTGCCAATGACTTAGTAAATGCGCAAATGCAATAACGTGCTCCATTGATAGACTAATTGACAATATATACAATGCTGCAATATCTTTGGAAGAAATATTTTTCAAATTTTTTTTGTAGATTTAGCATTTTGAAGAAATTGACACTAGTAATTATTTAAAATACATCTCTATTGGCACGGTTAAATGAAAAAAATGCATATAGTTTTAAATATCGTTAAGCATATTGTAAAGTTTTGAAAAGAATGCTAATTCTTTATACGCAACATTTATTTTTGATACTTTTTAAAAATGTAATAGAACACATTTTTTTCTTTCTTTTTCAATGACTCGACAGCCCTGGGTGGGTTCTGTCCTTCTCCAGATGTTTTCTCCAGGCATCTCTACTTTTGGCAACTATTTTCCAGTTTTTGAACTTTAAAATGTTTAGGTCTTTTTTGATACAGTCGATCTATCTTTAACGGGGGTTTGACTCGAGGTCTACTTCCCATGGACTTTTCTAGAATGTTTTTCTAGCAGCAACGGGCTTCATTCATTCTCGCTAGATGACCAGCCCATTTAAGTCTCTGTAATTTGACAAATTTTACAATATCAGGATGTTTGTAAATTTTGTAAAGTTCTTAGATCTTCTTCTCCATGATCCATTCACTTGAATCCCACCAAGAATACAGCGTAAGATCTTTCTCTCGAAAATTTCCAAAGCTTCTTCATCACTTAAAGTCAATGGCCAAGTCTCTGATGCATAAATCAGGGCAGATCTTGTAAAACCTTTGTAAAGAAGCAATTTAGTTCTTAATTTGAGAAAGCTAGATTTGAAATAACTCTTCAGGGCACAAAAACGTCTATTTGCAGCAATGATAATTTTATAAATTTCTGGAGCAAGCTCATTTTTATTATTTACTTCAGTTTCCCAAATAAGTAACACTGTTAACTTTTCAAATTTACTACTGTTAATTTCTCCGATACTAAGTTGTAAGTCAGACTTTAAACAAGGTAAGTATTTAGTTTTATTCTCGTTTACACATTTTTCACCCGTCATTATTTTGGAACCCAATTCTAAAATATACAGGGTGAACCATAAGTCTTGACCTGATTATGAATATTTACTGTGTGAGCTCAAATTTTTATAGATAAATATATGTTTGTTTGGATATATTGCAAATACTATTAGGAATTTTTTATTAGGCAGAACACTCAGTAAATTTCAACGTGTGCCTGTCTTGGTTGCTCAGAGAATGTTTAAGCAGTAATAAAGTCCCCGTCACGTGTTCTTTAGCATGTCTTCCAGCTTAAATTCACGTGATGCTTTACAAGTTGATTTGGTAGTACTCCGTTTGAAATAATTACCGAACGTATTCAACAGATGTACACTCACACTAGGCATGCTAATTCTGGGAAGATCCTTAACGCTGCCTATTTCTGTAAACGTTTCATGCTATCGCTTTATTGTTTAGGCACCAGGCAGTTTGTAATGGCGGACGGTTCCTGCTTCCGAAACCCCTTGTCTACCCGCAGACCCGGCTAGGTGTGTGGGAGAAACTGAATAATCACTAGACATGTTTCACTCTAATTAATTTATTGACACCAAAATATCAATCAGACACAATAACAATCTAATTAAGATAACTGATCAGATAGTAGAGCGCGGAGGTGAGATTCAACAGCACGGGGATACTAATACGGACTCTCGGCTAATTCCACGATAGCTTAAATACGCTCAATATAAACTACGTCGCACATTAATAAGCTAACTTCTAATTAAACAAGGATCACGATACCTGTACTTTTATGAAGCAGATCCTACACTTGAATCTTTGCAGGAGATCCTTATCTGGATTTAATTACTGTCGCTGGATCCACTCTCAGTAATCCTTTTCATGGACAACTCCAAAATCTCTTAATAATTCCGCAATCCTTCACTCTTCAACTAACAAACTAACTCGCCAACTCACTTGGCAACTCCTTGCCAACACTTCAAACTCGTGAATACAGAATTTATATAATATACTTCATTTGCATAATCACGCTTTCTTACTCGGCGAAAGTTGGTTGAAATAACTATTCTTTCCCCAGAAAAATCCCCAAGGAATTAGTATAGTCACGTACAGATCCGTCACGTTTTCTTCCATAACAGAGTCGAAATTTACGCTAGCATTAATAAGTTATTTCGATACGTGGAACCAACATATACACATTAAGATTTTTCTTGAATCTACCCAATCGGGAATCTATTGAGTATACAAAAAACTGCTAATACTGTTCTATTCAAAGACACAAAAGTTACATTATGATATTAAACGTTTAAGTTGCATTAAATTTTTATAATCAAGGTAAATATTTTGTTTCACCCTGTATATAGGTCATAAATAACAAAAAATTAAATACACTTTATAAAAAAAAATTCCTTCAAAACAAATAATCAAACTTAATGCTAAGCGTGCTTCTTCATTTCTTATAATTCTTTCTCGTCTGTGAGTTTCGAGAGACAAAGTATTCGTAAAGCGACAGTCGCGATATGCTGGATGACTCGAAATTCCAGTATCAAAATGGAGGAGAAAATCTTGCCAATAAAATAAAAACAAACAGATGGAAGCAAACAAATGGAAAATAACAGACGCAAGCAAAAATATGTAGAAACAATCTTTGGCGCAGTGTCAGGAGGTGGTGAGACGATAAACAATAAGATCATAGACTTTTGTCTCTAATAAACTTTATCACACGGGATATCTAAGAAAGGGTTTGTGTGCTACATTACTATTGATCCTTGCGAAAACTTATTTAGAGTTAGATACATCTGAGTGAGGTTACGTCAAATTGTGTCTGGACAGAGTCTTGAGTATATCTTGAGAATCTGTCTATCGAATTATTGTCCTTATATACGTTATTATGACATAAAACTGTTTCTTGATTTCGATGCAAATTGTGCATTATCTACTGCGGTATTTTCCACCTTCTAGATAGAATTGGTATCATTGTGTTCTGTTACAAACATTATTTTTGTTCGTTTTTACACATTTATACTGCTTTCCATTTTTAGGAAGAATTTTTTATCATCCTGTGTATGTGGTCATAGTCAAAACAAAGTACTGAGAGAATATTACAGAAATTTCTTTAAGCTTTTTTTTTAAATTTCCTGTTTTAAATATATTTAGTCATTAATATCTCCTCCTCTTTATTCAAAGTAAAAGTCTATCTATATTCTTTGGTGGACAATCGTTGTTAAATTACAAGATCAGATAATGTTTTTCATAGTGTTATTTGGTCATTTTTGAAGTATTCTTACCCAGATTTTTATGGGTGACTTTTAATCTTCTCTTTCTCTATTTGTGGAGTTGTTTATAATTTAGAATGGCCTCTCTCCTTTTAAGGAAATCAATACCATTTTTTAAATTCCGAAAATATTTTAATTGTTTTTGCAATGGATATAACAGCTTTATGAAAGAGCTTACTTAGCTTGGCTATTAAGCATTTTATTTTCCCTTTTTTTTAAGGAAAATGTCTCGTTTAAACAGATAAAGGCAATTAGCAACTAAAATATAGAATACGTACAACAATTTTCCATTTTAAGTTATGCAGTTTTGGAAGTTATAAAAACTACATAGAACACACGTACGCTCATACAAGTGCACGCACACACACACACACATTTATAAATATGCTGGGGATAGCAAAATTTTTTTTATGGGATGGGGAGGAGGGGTCACCTTTTCAACTTATATCTCAAAATTAATTTAAAATCTCAATGTTTAATATCAAGGTGAAAGGGATGTTTATGTGAAATGCGGAATTTCGAAAATTAAATTTCTTTGAAAGGGAAGTATTGAAATAAACAATTCTTACACTACCCTTTGTCTCTACGCCTCTATATATATATATACTATATAATTGAGCAGAAAAAACGGTTATTGAATAATTTAATATTAATGTGTAGAGGAGTCGATATGCGCATTAAAGCAATGCAAAACTCATGGTCTGCAGGAATATTATTCTCTACAACTTACTGGAACTGATAGATTGTTTCTACAGCTGCACAAACTTGTTCTGCTTCTTTAAATAGCTTAGCAGTACTTCGTGCGTTTCAACTTGAGGAAGTGACCGCGAAATTTCTCTCTTTTTATAGCAGAAACAAGTATATTTATTTGAAAAAAAATATTGTTATTTACACAAGTTACCTTTGACTTTGTAGCATCGGTGGTTCAGTGGTAGAATGCTCGCCTGCCACGCGGGCGGCCCGGGTTCGATTCCCGGCCGATGCATGCGGTTAATTTTTTTTTTCAATTCGATGTAAGTATTCAGAGGAAATATAGAAAAAAAAATTAATTGGGGTGTGAATCGAGAAAAAAACTTGTTTATAGTTAAATGTAATTGCAAGTAAGTATGTCCCTTCCCTAAGCATCCATTTAAAGTTTTTTTACGTCAGGCTTTTAATTAATATGTTGCTTGTATCCGTTCTCTAAATACGAAAGGTCAGAGTGCCGGAGGATTGACTTGTCTGATTTAATTATGAAGTAAAACTTTGCTGTAAAAAATGAAAATATAAAGGATGCAACTTTAGTTTAATTTCAAACTTCTGTCACTGTCCGAACAAGCCTCACAGAGAGTTAAATCTCTCTCCAAATTTCGACACATTTCGAGATAACTTTGAGGTACCGTTAAGATGAAACAAAACTCAATATCTTCAATGGAACTTGGGATCAAATAAGTGAGGACTGCCCAAATGAAATTAAAATGCAAATGAATTTAAAATTAAATAAGTGTTGGAGTAGATAAAAAATCGTATACACATATAAAGCTACTGATACATTATACGGTACTTCTAATAAAGAGTGAGTTTCTCAGAGTATCTGTGGTTATAAAAAGGTCTTACAGCCTACCCAAAAAGATTACATAACTATTCTTCGAAAAAAGTGAATGTCAAATAGTCCCATCATGGTCGAAAACTAATAAGACTTTTTCAAACTTTTAAATGCGGTGTAACATTTCTTTGTTCACTTTTTCAGTTCATCAGTTTGTTCATTTGAATTGGCTGCCATGGTAGTGTGGTGGTCATCTTTGCGAACGAGTGACCGGCATGTTATGAGTTCGAGCCCTACTGCCACTGCAGACCCACCGTTAAGAGGGGCTGATGGACATTAAATTTTTCGTGGCTCAAATTCCACAAGTTGGTTTAGTGTGAAGATTGGGAGTGTGGTATATATATATATCAGGTGTCTTCCTTACCAATTGACACATGGTTAAAAATTGCGAGGTTCATCGCCTATAGCCCTCAAGTTGTCTTAGAGAGGAACATTAATAAGACACATTCACTCACTCTTTTGTTTCGCTTATTTAGTTCATTATACAAAATTAACTTCTCATTTTAAATACCACACTCAAAAGGAACGTAAATTTATTTCAATGTCATATTTATTACGCTACGCTTTTGAAGAAGAAAAAAATGATTGTGGTATTTTAAATAAAACATGACATGATTGCCATGTATCATTAACATAATATTCTAATGAATTGTATCAGATTTTATAATCGTGATTGCGAAGGTAAATTATAATAAATCAAATAATCTCGCCTTATCTCATAGGGAAATTGATAATTATTTGATGAAATTTGGAGCTCTTAGTATATATATATTGTCTGATAACATACAAAATTTAAAAAAATTAAAAGTGAAAAAAGAAACCAATTTACGATATCTTATTGTCCCCCCCCCCTTTTTTTGAATTATTGATTAATATTTTCCTTGTTTTGAATAGAAGTCTATTCATGTATGGCGTAAAAATTATGGTCCATTGTTATTTCTGTGACACTGAAAAAAATAAATCTAACTTAAATCAGCATTTTTTTACATACTCTCGTATAAATAATGATCTATTTTACTCTGATTCAATTATTATTTTCCAAAAGTAGTATAAATGAATCCAAAAAAAGATTTAGACGTAATTCCCAATTTGAATACAATTAAGGTATCCGAACAGGTAAAAATGACCAAATTCGGTCAAAGTCATATTTTTCAAAATTTTTATTTAATAGAGTTATTTTTTGGTTTCACGAAACATACTTTGTTTTGTTTCTACGCTACTTAGAGGCCAAATTACAATCAATTTTATAAAATTAGAAAAACAGGAAGTTGGTCTTTAATCTGATAGAAAAGCATATTTCAATTGTTTAAAATCTATCATTGTTAGTCTCATAACTCAAAATATTCTACATGTATTTCTATAAAACCTTTGAATCTGATATATATATATTATTTTCTTGAGAATAAAGTAAAATATTTCTTATTGTTTAAGTATATTTTGAGTTGAGGCCTGTTATTTAAACAACGTTCTCATAACGAATGTCAAATTTCTTACATTATTTACTCAATCAGCTCTAAAATTATTTTAATGAAATAATTTTTTTTAGTAATTTTTATTAGTAATGCTTTTGCTGATACAAATTTATTACTTTTTTCTCTAATTATCTTGAAGTTTTCTTAAAATATTGCTAAAATTTCACTTATAATTGTAATATTTTGGTAAAATTTAGATATTTTTTTTTTAAATATTGTTATACTTGAACGATTATTATTGATTGGCATTGTTTCCTAAAAAAGTATTTATAATGTTTTAGTATACTATTCTTTAACAAGTAATATAAAAAAAATATTTTTTAGTCAATTCCTACTTTGAATGGATGAATAGAAAGTGTTTTATTAACGATTGAAAATTTGAACACAAGATATATATATATATATATATAATAAGGAGAAAGTAAACTCTCTAATAGCAGGAATTGAAAAAAGAGCATGATTTGTCTGCATTGCTGTAACAATGCGCACCCGGCTTGGCTAGTTTGGCTGAAAAACTGGTTTTCGATGCCAACTTTTCGTCATTGTTTTAACAGCTACATTGTTACAACAATGGAGACGAATCTAAGTTGGCGTCGAAAACCGGTAATTAATTTAATCAAATTAATGAATTAATATTTGAAAAAGCTGTATCAACATCGAGTGTCATCCAGTACAAGTTTAAAAAATGTATTTCAACTTTATTAGATGAATAGAAAGTATTTTTTAACTATTGAAAATTTGAACAAGTTAAATATAGATATAAATAAATATAAGAGAGAGAAAGTGAGCTATAATAGTAGGAATTGATAAAAGTACTCCGAACGTGTTCGGATACCTTAACAAAAAATAATAATCTTTGTTTGTCTGCAGAGAATTCAAAATTTCGCAAGCGATAGATCTAAAAACTTGTAATCTACTCTAAGCAACCAGACCGAAGTAACAATTCTTTGTTTATTTTGCCACTCCCCCTGAACATACAATCTCTTACCCTTAGATTTATTCTTCACCCCTTGCTGTTGACACGTGTTTAGTCTTCGGGTATTGTTGCCATGACAACGGGATGCAAGTGGTAGGAGTAAAGTAGAAATTGGGTTTCTTCTAGATTTTTATTTCGGTAGCACACAATCTTTGCTCCCTCTGTCTTTTAATTGAGGAACAATTTCCACAAAAGCAATAATCGCAGCTATCATCTCAATGGCTTTCCGTCGAAGAAAACCATGAATAAATTAATGAACATTTCCGGAGCTTCGGGCTATTTCCCTGTTTTTCCAGAAAACATTGTTTATTTGATTTTCTATATTGTTATTCTTTTGGTTTTAAGTTACAATACGCTTTTATTAGTAAGATATTATTTATGTTTAGTTTTTAAACAGTTTAAAACAGGGCTTCGCTAACTTTCAATATCTACGACCTAATTTTCCATTATCCTTTTTATCGCCCCCCTCCATACAATAAACAACAATGTATTGAACTTAAACAGATTTCTTGCCAAAAAGGACTGTCTGGTGATTGCATTTCGTGCACACATATATATATGTCGTAACCCTGGCTAGCGGTAAGGAAGTTTAATTAGATCACTATTTAGGGTTACGACATATATATATATTACGAGTAGTTTAATTAGATCACTATTTATTTGTAGACGTTGCATTCACCAGACTGTCCTTTTTGGCAAGAAATCTGTTTTGTTAAACGTGTAGAGATGTCCAGTTATAAACATCTTAAACAAAACACAGAAAACATCCAGCATAAAAACACGCACGCATGATTTATATTTTAACAAAGACAAAGAAACAAAGAGTAAAAATGACGCGATAGCTACATGGCATGAAAAGTAAGAGAGTAAAAAGCAAGAGATGGAATTATTCGAATATCAAATTTTTATATACAGGGGAAAACGCGTTGTAAAAAATAGTCAAGTGTTTAGATGAAGGGAATAACTTGTTATTAATAGAAATGACATAATTGCTTAAGGAGTATTAAATCCCTATTAGTAAGACACATGAAAACAGTTAATGAATTTATATTTCTTGGGAACGCCAATAAATCTATCAAAATTTCAAGGTCTAAAGAATCAATAATAAATTTACGAAAATAATGTTTTTAATGCTTTAGATAAGATAAATTGAGACGCGTTTCGAAGTAGGGTATTCTGATTTATGAATTAGATGTTATAAGTAAAGGAGATTCGAATTATGAGTAGACATATGGAGATAAGTTATTACATATATATATATATATATATATATATATATATATATGTATATATATATATATATATTGCTACTTTATCAATACATAATAATTATATGCGTTACTGTTATTGTCCATAAGAGGCGAATATGTATTCACATGGTAAGTCTATTAGTTTGGCTTTGATTTTAAATATTTTAGTAATTATTAAAGGCTATAACATTATAGTATTACATTAATTGATTATGGTTTTATCTATAATATAGTTAAACTTCTCTAGAAATTTATTGCTTTCCCTATGGCCCAGAATACTGGCAAATTCAGGTGAAGGTTGGCTGGCCAGAAAACTGTGTTTAAACCTGCATTCCTAGTTCCTAAGGCTGGGAGTTTGCTTTTAGTATTTCTGTGGCTAAATCTTTTCTATTATGACGATAGTTATCTTAGGTATATAACTATTTTTAGTATATTTTTGATATATATATATGCGCGAATGTGTGTGTATTTATAATTAACTTCTGTTATGGTATCAATTCGAGAAAACTTAAAATTTGTCTCTGTAAATAGTTCAGTCTATAAGCTCACCTATATGACTATTATTTTGAAGCTAACTAAAAGAAAGGAATGTAATACTACTTTTAAGAAATATGTTAGTCAGAAATGGTTGTCAGAACCTGTTTTTTACTAAACAATATACAGACTAATTTTAAGAAACGTTAATAAAAATACACACATGAAAAGGACAAAAATAACACCGTGACTTGTCACAAGAAAATGTTATAATTTGGTGCTATTTTTTTAGATAGTAAGTGATAAAATAGAAAAAAAAAGATAAGTTCAGTTGGTGATAACGAAGTCCTTGTACTAAAGAGAATGATGTTATCATAGAATAAGGAACGCATGAGGGATTCTAGTAATGTTTTTGCATTAATACACAATAATGATAAACTATTCTCTAGAGGAAATGCACATGACAAAGTTTAATATATTCACAATATTCACAATACTGGTTTTTATGACAAGTTTGCTATCGAGTATCAATATGATACTCGATAATATTAGCATATGATTATGCTTTCCCATTGTGTTTTCAATGAGTTATCTTAAGCCTACACAGTACCCTTTTTCAAAACAAAAATTTTGGAGCCAGTAACAGCATAAATATTTTATGTTTTATATTCAAATTATCTTATTAAGCTGATTCTGGAAGTAAAAAGTCAGTTTGACCAGCCATTATTTTACAATTTCAAAAAAATTAGGAATTTTTGAAGTTTTTCCAAGCCCATATAAAACGCTCAATTTGAAAACTTTTCAGTCATTTTAAGAGATTTATGTTTCTTGGATTATTGCAAGCAAAAATTAGCATGGATTTGAAAATCTGTTCCCTTGTTGATTTTCAATAATTGTTTTTCTAGCTAAACCTGGAAAAAATACGAAATTTTTTAAAAATATTAACTTTAGCATTTTTTAAGAAAATAACTAGAACAAAATAGATAAATAAATAATAATAAACAATTTCAAACCTAAATCCATGCTAACTTTTACAGAACACGCATCTAAAGTTTGTAAATGCATAAAAGAAAAATTTATAATGCTCGTAAAGCTCTAATTTTTTAATATGCTATTTCCAGACATGACTTGAAATTCAGCAGAGTATTCCGTGAAACACGACCTGATGATTCAAGCATTATCCTATTTGCAAACGCCATCACCTTTAGGGAACATTGTTGCTATGAAAGGGTTCACTCATCTGGTCAACACAATGATGTTTACATAGCGAATAGACATCAAAAATTGTGCTATGGAAATGATAGTTTCTAATTTGCACCAAGAAATCATCACTGGCAGCCCTTTTATCCGGCCAACTAAGCAAACGGTTGTTTGGTTTCCGCTGGAAATCAGCGTATTCGCACTCGTTCGGCAACCTCTTCTCTTCCTGTATGTCCAATGCCGATGTTCTACGTCTCTTTGCAAGGGCTGTTGGTGATAATGTGCCCTCAGTTCAAGTATTCTGTCAGGTCACCGGCGGCATAACCCCATACTCAGTAGGGAAGTGATTTATTTCAACACTATGTGTTGACACACGCCATCTGAATCGCCACTGTTTTAGCTACTGGTTATACAGGATATTGTAGACTTCATTCATAGCGAATAACTTGTATTTGGCCAACTTTGCAACCAGGTGCCGGGGTTGGAAACCAACGTATCCGCCCTTGCAAGTCAGTGTAATTAACCATAAAATTATGACGTGACTTGTCCAACTTTCTTCCATTTTTCCATGGTCCAATTTTAATGTTCTATGGCTAATTGTAAGCACTATTGTTGATGACGGGCCTTCAGTGCAAGGACGTGATTTGGGTGACGGCTGTGCACGCCCACATACGTCCTTTCTGAAGTCACTGCATGTTCAATCAGTCGAAGCACAAATATCCTCCCATTGATGTGGTGTAGAAGTTAGGAGAGGGGATGAGATCTCAAGTGTCGCCCTTGTTCAAAATTCGATGGTTCAAAATCACGAGGTCCCTTGCCTATAGCTCGTGTGCAGCTTTACAGTTCGACGTTAATATAAATGTCACTGAAGTCGATGTTCCCAGACGCAGAGCCAAAATGATTTGACTTATATCGAAATTTGATAAATCGGCAACTATTTTCTTTATGTAGCTAAATACTTTACGTTTAGAAATGCAATAGTGGGTATTTTCCTGAGCACTAGGTAACGCCATTGTTCTAGATGAGAGGAATTCATATTTTATTGATTAATTAATTTATTTATACATACAAATGAAGCAAATGAATTGAAAATTACTAAATTGACCAAATTTCATTGTTAATTATTAATAACAACCGGATGATTTTTCCAGTGATAAATTATTAACTCTAACCGTTTTGCTTGATTATCAGAAATAATCACAGTTTATAATAGCCGTTTGTTTATGCTGGGTGACTTAGTTAGTTTGCCCCTGGCCTTTTACGCCTAAGGTTCCTGGTTCAAACCTGGCTCAAGACAATGAATTTTTATGATGCAGAAAATAGAAAGTGCCCATGTTGTATAAATATATGACATGTTACAGATCCCTAGAATGCCTGTCTGGCATGGGTGCTCTCGGCAAAATTAAGTTATTAGTACCATTTAGCATCATCAGAGCTCAGGTGCCTCCCCCTGTAGTGGACACTGGACATCAATATTACATTGCTGCGATTAGTATTCCACCTATATTTGGTGTCACACTAAAAAGCGATTCCAGTTCCCGGGAAATGTACCAGATCTGCAATGGTAAATATCCACCGAAGCCTCATTTTAAATGAGAAGAATATTGACCATAACAAGCGAGCCCACACACACACATACAAGGTGGTTACTAAATTCCTACCTTCTTATTATACATAAATGTGATAATTAGTTAAAGTCTTTCTGTGCAGTATTAATCCTGCACACAATTGATGATGCCAATCGCGGATGATTATTATGGCTTAAATTAAAGGGGATTCATTGAAGTGATGTAGAAGTTTGAGGAGGTGACAAGATTATGAAGAACAGTCTCTTTATCTTCTTGCTGCTTCGGCTTGAGTCATTAATAAGCAATCAATTTAATCTACTAAAAACGAGTATTGTAACAAAATAAGTTACTTTTTATAGGACAATGAAGTCAGTTAAAAATTCTATTAATATTGAGATTGTTCTGTTTAAAAAAATGGGTGTTCTGTGTTCGAGCCTTTTTTTTTTAACATTACATGAAGACAATTTTGAACATTGCAAAATGTAGGCAATTTCTTTGAATTACATTTCAACATTTTAATTTCGAAGTTAAAACGCGTCCAGTTATATTTATTTAAAAAAATAATAAACTGCTGTTTGTAAACAATGCAACACCATGAAGGAATCATCAGAATTAAATAAAATTTACTGCACAAACGATTTGTATTCGCACAAATAAATGGCGAAATTTTCAAAGCAAAAAAAAAATATTAAGTGTCCGAAATCAGTATTTGGTGTAGCCACCACGCACTCTAATAAGTGCTGCCGTACGACGTGGCAAGGAGTCTAACAGATTTTGAATGTCTGCTTGTGGAAGAGAATTCCATAATGCTTGTATGCGCAGCAAAAGTTTGTGTTTTGAAGCTGCAGGATACGGATCACGAGCGAAACGCCGACCAACCAAATCCCACACGTGCTCAATAGGTGACATATCTGGTGAATAAGCAGGCAAAGGAAGAAGTTTCATGTGTTGGGCTGAACATAAGTCTCGAACAGTCTTTGCAACATGTGGGCGTTCATTATCCTGCTGAAAGATAGCTCCAGATATGCCTTGAAGGTAAAGAACGACTTCGGGCTGTAGCACTTCACGAACGTACTTGTTGCTAGGTCACTATTTCTTTCGATAATGCGTTTTGAAAGGCTGCGTTCACCGACATAGCGTCTAACACGAATGCGGAGATCATGATCTCGCAAATTGAAGCGTGATCCATCTGAAAAGAAACTAGGTGCCAATCAGTCTGCCAGGCTCTGTGATCATAAACCCATTGAAGATGCAGCCGTCGATGGTTTGCCGTAAGGGGGATCCTGTATAAAGGCACCCTTGCACGCAATCCACGGAGCAGTAGACGTCGACGAATTGACGAAGCCAACATTAGTACGCCTGTAGCAGTAGACCAACGTACTGCTACAGGTGTACTACGTACTGCTACTGCCTGGAGGAAGATGTAAGGTCATTTACCGCCATGCGGAGAAGTGTCGATCGTCGCACGCTGACGTCACCTTCCGTCGTCCACTGAAAGTTTTTCGCGTTGTTTGGTGCTCGTCGTCCACTGCTTCAAACTCGCATCCCTGTTGAACCGTTCCGCTGTACAAGAGCTCCTATTGCGCGATAAAAAAATCCTCGTTCTTGAAGGCGGATACTCCTCCCCCTTTCAAACTCTGTAAGTTGCTGGAATTTCTCCGTATTTCGTCGTGGAGGGATACTTAGGTCTCGCTAAACGTTTGACACTAATAAATAATCATGAACTATTTTCAACGTCCCACTACTACCCTTTATTTATACGCTTTCAGCATCAATTCGGAAAGCGCTGAGCACACCATGCATGCGCGGTGGCTCTGAAACTTTACTATTTTACGTAACATCCTATTATTGAAGTTTGCTGTAAAGTTCATTTAATTCTGATGATTTCTTCTTGGTGTTGCATTTTTTACAAACATCAGTGCAATAACAATATCGAATCCTTAAAAACTAACATTTTTTTTTACTTTCAAACTCATCTATTTAATTGTTTGAGTAATAAAACAGCATCTTTATGAAGTCTAAATTTGATTAGTTTTGTTTTGAACTGATCGAAATAAAATACATTTTCAATTAAGAGAACCAAGACGTTTTACCTTCGGAAAATCGATTTTTTGATTTTTATCTTAAAAAAGTAAATTTAATGTTGATTCCAAAAATGTATAACACGTATAGGTTTAAAGCTTGATACCCGAGTAATTGCAGTTTTAAAATGTAAACAACAGCTATGGCGGTTACCACAAATGACTTTGTATCTGGAGAAAAGTATATCCACAAACATTACCTGACAGAACCAGTTCTTGTCAAAATTAAAAACATAATTACAAACATATACATAATTTTTTTAACGTGTATTTAGAGACTTAACTACAAAAGAACTATAATTAAAATGTTTGCATGATGGTACCCAGAACCCAAATGAAAGCTTCAATAACTGTGTGTGGAATCAAGTTCAAAAAACACAATTGTGAACAAAAAAAATTGCAAATTGTTGTAATGGACGCAGTGATATGCTTTAATGAAGATGCACATGCAGGAACAAAATTATTAAGAGCACTAAAAACAAATCTTGGGGAAAACACTTGTGAAGGCATTCGAAAAATTGACAAAGTTAGAATTTGTGAAGCCGAGATGACAGTTTAAAAAGCCAGCAAAGAGACTACGACTATTGAAAGACAAAATAAAAGGAAGAAAAATGCTTTGGAATTTTTTATGCAAAATGAATACAAATCTGGAATATTTTAAATATCAAACTTTAGTAAGCTGTACCATTGTATTTAGTTTTTTTCATATTACTCAAATTGTGTTTTTCTAGTTTTTAGGTACATCCATAGAAAAATCTATCCATAATATCTTAGTGAAATTTGGTGTGAGCTTTTGTATAGTAATAATGTATATATTGCTTAATAAAATGTTAGCATTTTTATTTTTACTGCCAATTTTCTAAAAAAAAACTATCAATTTTATCAAAATTTTAAAAAATCGAGATTGAAATATTTTTTAAAAAATTTCTAAGCAACGAAATATAAAAAAAACTAGAGCATTTAAATAAAGGCACAATTTTGTAACTCAAACAGCATGATTTGTAGTTTTATATATTATAAAAGGAAAGCTACAGGTGCCTAATCAACACCATGCATACGAAAGCACCTTTTGAAGTGTACTTTTCAAATCCTTATATTTCTAAAAATATTGTACATATTTAAAAATTTTATGTTATAGTATATTAAGAAAAGAATATAGATTATGTGGCACAATTTTTTGCTTATGGAGCCCTTTTGTTTTTGAAAATAATGTTCCTTCGAAAATCAAAATTTTGCTTGTTTTGCGTTATCGAGAACGTCCTGGTTCTCTTAATTATTTCTAATAACAAGCTTTGTTTCAAGATACATCCCAAAAATACAACTTAGGTTACATTTTATAAATCATTTTTATGTAACGATCCCTTCAGGGTAAAACTATTTTATTTTATTTTTTGCACCAAATACTTCTTTTTCGATCTAGCAATAAATGGAATAGAAATGCTTGTCATACTGCGTAAATTGTATTAGACCTAACAGCAGCACTCTGTCTGCCAGCCTGATAACAATCGGACAAACCATCGCTAAACTCTGAATAGTATATGATCTTATCTTCCCTAGTGGGAGTATAGTATATCTAAATCTTTCGCCACTTGTTTAGACATCGTAAATCAGTAACTGGACTTGATGTATGACCAGTACGTGACAGCAAAGCATCATATCTTGTTAATATATCTGAGTCTTCTCTAGAATTATTGCTATCTCTCTTATGAGCCCGTATTTCGTTGCTATCATTCCTCTTTTCACCGCCAACTTCTGAAAGAGATTTGATGTATTTCTTAAAAGCAGAATCTTTGCTTATATAAAGTAAAAAACCTTTTCTCCTGGTGAACAGCCTGAAACCGTTTGAAATAAGTTAGGTACTATAAGAAAGATTGTGATGCTACTTACAGTAAAAGTCTTTAGTATTTGTCTGTAAACCTCTTTGTCTTATTGTTTTCAAAAAATTTGAATTTTTATTCATTTATATCGAAACGTCGTCTTAAATGAAAAAAAAAACTAAACGTTTTTCAGTTCATCTCAATGAAATGGGTTTTTATAAAGTTACCTTTAAAATGACACCTTTGTGAGGTGTGTGTAAATGACTTTTTGAAAAAGTAAGATTATGAATTTGAAAAATGCTCAGAGGTGCTTATAAATAACTTTTCTTACAATTAGGGAAATTTATAAATAAAAAAAGAATTAAATAAGAAATACAAAGTTCCCACTTAAGCTCTACGATTGAAAAATCCTCAGAACCAAATTTTATGAACCAAATTTAAAGCTGGTTTTATTTCAAGGCTTCTTTCCCGTATACCAGGGGAGGCCAAACCACAGCACTTATGCCAAGTGTGGCACGGTGGAGTTGTAACGGTGGTATGCGAAGACATATTCAAAAATTCGAAACTATAGTAAAAATAAAAAAATTTTATGACAATTTTATTGAAAATTGTTTTCATAGACAAAAAGAAACCCTCACAATTTATTTTAAATACGCTGAATTAATTAATCTACAGTAGAAAATTATCATGCGGAGAATATTATTCAATGAGTGTGTGCCCTGACCTTCCAAAGCAAATTACACTCATAAGATTTTGTAATCTGAGGGAGCATGTCTTTTTTTTAAATGTCTGGAAGAAAACAATGAACTGCCCGGTGAGTGCTTGCTACTTAAGAAGACTGGCTATGGGATTACGCTTTTCCTTCCGATATTATTGGATATTTAAATAATTTAAATTTAAGATTGCAGGGGGGGAATGCATTTTTCCTACCCTAATTGGGCACATATCCTTTGTGAACAAACTGTTGATTCTTTTTTGAAGAAAAAAGATCAACACGTTTCAAAATAATGCAGTAAATATCTACCAAAGTTAATAATGCTCCGAGCTATAATAGATAAAGAAAATTAATATTATTCTTTTTGAAGGATTCATTCAATGCTTCGTTGGATGATTTTTCGAGATGGTAAAAAAATACTGATATTTTCATAAATCCATTTTCAATTTCTGTACAAGACGTTAACAGTTTCCCACCTGAAATCCAAATCGGAATTATTAACGTACAGCACCATGCTAGACTAGAAAGCAAGTATAAGGAATTTATTTCAACTTAAGTGATCCAAATTATATTGAATTTTTAAAATATGAGCTGTGACAGATAATTTTCCAAATGTACGCGTATTGATATTGTTGTGGTTTTGGATCAACATTTGTTTGTGAACAAATATTTTCTGTTACGAACTATTATAAAACCATAATATCGTTAAAAATTAACTGATATACACCTAAAACAACTTAATTTTGTTAACATCTTTAAGAACTAATCCTAAAGATGACTTGTAAAAAAACTACAAATTCAATAGCCACATTAAGACTGTACTGACTGTTAAGTAATAAATTAGAATTAAATGTTTAAAGTTACTCATTTTTATTTTATACCTAAAAAAAGTTTATTAACAATAAAACCTAAGTATCTATTATATTGTTTTCAAATTTTCACTACTTAGACTTGTACAAAAAAATATGCTATTTGCGTAAAAATCCCATAAGCCAAAAAGCAAATTTTTTTCACTTTTCATAGCTTTTTGTTTGTTGGAAAAGTTGGAGTTGGCACGCTTATGATTTATTATAAGGCAGTGGCACTTTTACCAAAAAGATTCGCCACCCCTTCCATTTACGATACATCACTTCTTGTGTGTTTATGATGCATTCCTGTCTTTTCAGAAATAATGCAATAAACGCGCATCCGAACTGCGTCTTTTGTTCTCCTATTTTTAAATTGTGGTGTAAGTGAAACTAAATAATTAGCTGATTATTTTTTCAAACAAATTGAAGATGAAAATCAAATCAATAACCAAAGTTAGGTGCTTTGAACATGGAGATAAAATTAAGGAATGCGCTAAAACCATCTATCAACAAAATCCTCAATGATACGCTTAGATGACAGCCAGGGCCGCCGCGTGGGTACTCGGCGCCCTTGTTCAAGTTGAAATTTGGCGCCCCTTTTTGGGGTTATGTTGCGCTCTTATAAAGTGCTACAAATAAAATAAGAAATACTCATTTTTAGTATTCAAAATTTTACTTTTGAACTGAAAAAAAGCTTTAAAATTATAGTAATAGAACACGTTTGTCTTATTGTTTTTTTTTATCTCATAAATTTTAAAAACAAAAGAAAGCAAAAATGATATAAAATTTTTTAAGTAAAATATCAAAATTAGAAAATATATTCAAATATTGATTCTCCTAGCCTTAGCAGCTATAAATGCTCGTATCAATGCCTTTATATTTAATTTATCCAAAATTTAGCTCTCTATGGATATAATTGACAAGTCCGATAATCTCTCCTGCGCCATAGTAGATCGCATGTAGTTTTTTTTTATAATTTTAAGTTTTGAAAAACTTCGTTCTCCAGTAGCCACCGAAACTGGCAGGGTTAAAAAAATCCGTAAAGCTATTGCAATATTTGAAAATGTATCGATAAGATTGTTTTCATAAATATAATTTAAAACATCAATAGGTGACATAACCTCTTTGGTAAAACATCAGAAATATTTTATTTCTTCAAACAAATTTAATCCATTTATGTCCTTTTCATAACATTTTTAGTATCCATTAATTTCTCACAATGTTTTAAAATTTCATTGTCACTCCAGTTTTTGAAATTAGGTATATAATGTGGTAAGTAATTG
Source organism: Trichonephila clavata (assembly GCA_019973975.1). Lineage (NCBI taxonomy): Eukaryota > Metazoa > Arthropoda > Arachnida > Araneae > Nephilidae > Trichonephila > Trichonephila clavata. Next base: position 24,504 of record BMAO01031002.1, read on the forward strand.
AATATATATTGTAGTAAGAAAGTAACCTTGAAGTAATTGTAATGTGTTATTTTAATTGAATAAATCTTTCTGAAATTGAAGAAATAGCAGTGTCTAATATTATATTGTAAAATTCAACCTTAAACTTATGCCTTACATTGTTGATTGGTTCGTCGGTTTGTTCATCTTGAAATAGTTTCTTTTTAAACCTGTTTCGACTCTGGGGAAAATCAGTATCCACCCCCAAATCATCAGCAACGATACTTGCATTGGCAGTTGCATGTTCATACGCTTCATTTTATCAACTATTATTTAGTTCTGATATAGGATTTTGTAAATTGTCAGTCATGATTTGTAAATCACATTTAGAATTTTGCATTATTTGATTTACTACATTTACTAAATTTAAAATATCGTTCCAGATGTTAATGGAACAAATGAATTTAAACGAGGAAACCTTCTGAATCAAATTTTTTGCTTGGGTTCTTGATTCCATGTCTCTTGTTTGATCTTCTTGAATATTTATAAATGCTTTCTAAATTCCCTTCAAATAATTTTTCAATGTTCTTAAAGCTTGAATTCTACTTTCCCATCTGGTGTTGGAGAGTGGCTTTAAAGTTAGATTGTCAGCATACTGTTGCAAAATAGACCAAAGTTTAACGGACGAAGAAAAGTAGTTGTAAAGCTCCTGCACTACTCCGAAGAAATTAAATGTTTCGAAGGAAATTTTAGCTGCATAATTTATGCAACTAAATTTAGAGAATGGGTAGAGCAGGGGATATAGAGTGCTCTCGAATTATTTTCAATATTTTTTTGTTGCAATCCTTTGTGCTTTCCTCTCATATTAGCACCATTATCGGAAGATTGGCCTCGTAAATCTGATAAATTTAGTTCTACCGAATTTAAATGTCCATTTATGAATTCATACAGACCCTGTCCAGTAGTGTCGTCGACAGATTGAAATACTAAAAAATGTTCTTCAATTTGGACTTTATTGGTTTCCTCATTCTTATAAACAAATCGAATTACAACAGTCAACTGTTCTGTATGACTGATATCAGGTGTAGTGTCCAGAATTAATGAGTAATATTTTGACGATTTAATCATATGTAATCAATGCTTTTTAATTCCTTCTGAAATAATGCTTATAATTTCATTCTGAATTTGATCCCCTAAGTAATAAGCAATGTTCTTTTTTTGAGATGTTTGAATTTTGTGGAGATGTTCAGCGATAATTGGATCAAATTTTGCTATGGTCTCAACCAACTTCAAAAAATTTCCATTATATCACTATGATACAACTCTTTCGAAGAACCTCTAAATGCAAGATATTGCCAGGCTAAATATTGAATAAAATAAATAATCCGTTCAATTACCGATTGCCAGTAGATCTTTTCTGCATCATAAAGTCTTTGTTGAGCTGCATCAATAGTACATAAATTACACAAAGTCATTTTGAGTTCACTGCATTTTGAACTATGTTTAAGGTGAGGTGCACTGCTTTCATGTGTTTTCAAAGTGTGGGTTAAATGTGCCTAATCACTGCATCCATTCTTAATAAGCTGTGAATGCTTCTCACTGAATAGTTTATATGGAAAGAGAGCAAAAAACTGCGTTTCGAAAATTTGAATATACTAAGTAGTTTCTAAATACTTTTTTTCCATTCGGTAATGTTCTATAATAGAACGATTCTGAAAACTTTCTGCCAGAATTATCTCTCTGAAAATGTTTGGTTATCAAGCGGAAAGGGCCATTTTTAATTAAAAAATCTCTAATTTTTATAGAAATTGTATCAGGCTTGGTAGCTGGATCGTTTAACTCAAAGTCAAAATCTTCGTTTTGAGATATGTTATTACCGGGTGAATTTTCTACTTCAACATCTAAGTTTTCTATTGGTACAATCGTGGTTTCTTCTTGATCATATTCTGGTGAATTTGCATTTTGAGATAAATTTTCATTATGAAATTCCAAACCAGATGTTGATGTTGATGGTCATGGATCAATTACTTGTCTGTCTAATCCTGTTGTGTTTCTGAGCTATTTATTTAGAGATCCCGCCAATTTCTGATTAGCTTTATCTCGTTGCAATTTCCTTTTTCTATTTTTTTTCAGACTTTTTTTTTTCTTTTTTTGAGAACATGTTTCTAAAAAAAATATTTATTACACTATATAAAAAAAATTTCAATTTTCATTTCATTTACAAAATGCATCATATGATTTTCTCTCGGTATATTATTTGAAAGTCGAAAGCCCATGTATGTCATTTGCTACTAAATAAAGATTCAGGTAAAGAAGCTAATTTAACTGAAAATTTAGAAACAATATTTTTTTTCAGAAAATTTATTTTTGAGAATTTAGTGTGAATTTTTTTCTTCTTTCTGCCGATTCAAAATATTTAAGTAAATTAAACCAATATTAATACAAATTACTAAAAAGCATTTGTTATAAGCAATTGAAATATTGAAAACACACACACATCTCAGGTACATAATAATTACAAACATTTAATGAAAAAACTTTAATTATTAGTATTTTTTTAATTATTTGGCAATTGAAATTTTATATCAGAAATAGAGCAATCAAATTCTGCCCAATTTAGGGGTAAGATTTATCTGGGTTTTATAGAGATAAATAAAAAGTTGCTTTTTGTGAATTATTTTGTTAATTTGAAAGATAAAAGTTTTTCTTAATTTGCTTCTTTTTTATGAAGAAAAAAAATAGACTGGACATTACTAACCGAGGAGTTTTAAGGTAAAACCTAACTAAATTTATGCTAAGTTTTAAAAATTTGTAACTAAAGCGTCATAAAAGCATTTGTTTTTGCTCTCTTATTCTGTGCAACAGGTACTAAATTTTAACTTTTATCTAATAAATGTTTAAAATTAACATGCATTTTTTAGTTTTTCACACAATACTTCACTACAGATAAAAAAGTAAATGTGTTTTTAAAATAGCAGCGAGCTACCACAGTATACCTATTGTCCAAAACACATTTGAAGTCCATGAATTTGCAAAAATTTAATATTAAGTAAGCAAGGGCCCAGATCGAAAAGCATGACAAGTTTGAGATCCTCTGTTCTAAGCTATGGTGCTGACGCGCACTGTTTTTTATTTCAAACTCTCAATACAAATACTCATATAATTTAAACTGTACAAAATATATATTGTGTTACAGGTATTCAGCTACTCTCTTCTATAAACTTGCAAATTTTCTGCCTGTAAATTAATGTTTACATAGAAATTTTTAATAATTACAAAACACAATCTGATTTTACTGTGAGAATTTTAAAAAAAAATCTGATTGCAATTAATTAAAATTCCCTTCAGTTTGATAGTTTGATTGTTAGAGGAAATATGTAAAATTTTAATTTTATAATTTCTTTGTCATTTGGTTGAATTTTTTGGCAATGTTTGTAATATGCATAAAAAATTTACAAATTTAATAAAAATTTATGCAAGAATATTTTTTGATCTTTGTATGTTTGAAAAGTTACATCGTTACATACCTTACAGAAGATAGTATCATTTTTTAAGAACTGTTATTCAACTCTTTTTTAAAAAAATATTATTGTGCAGATATAATGCTTGGCAGGAATTTTTTTTCGTAAAAGTTAATGTACATTACGTACTGTTCCATAACGTACATAAAGTACATTAACAATTTTTTGTAATTTTTTCACTTTTTGTTTTATATTGGTTTATATTTAAGATATTAAGATTGTACAATGTTCGAAGAACTGTTGTATATCAGTTGATTTTTTTTTTTCAATGATACTCTACAGCCATGAAAAAGTAAAATATCGTGTACATAAAATAATTCTCAAAAATGAAAAAAAAACAAACTTTTCTTTTCTTTTTTTTGTGATCTGAAGTAAATTTCAAATGTTAACGATATGAGTAGGGTATTCCAGAGTAATATATTTCTCAAAAAGTAAGAATAATTTTAAAACAAATGTGTGTATTTCAGTAACCAAATGTTCAGTGAATAATCTGGTTAAGATAAATTTGAATTTTTAAATCTTTGTATGATACAAGACATACACAGTGTTGTTGTTGTTGTCGTGTCCTTCCCGCAGGGGAAGGAATGAAAGTTGCCATTGCCTGTGAGACAGGTTGGACTTCTTAACGATAGATGGCGACACCACCTATCTCCACCTCCACAATTTACACATACAGTGTTATATTCAGAATATGATGAATTGTGCACAAATATAAAACACATCACAAACGTTGTACAAAAAGGTAAATGAAATTTTCAACAAAGAATAATTCTACAAAATTGAGGCAAACAGTTTCATATTAACCAGCCTTTCTCTCATTTACACATGTTGTAAACATAGATTTACAATCAACTTTTGTTTCTTTATTTATTATAAAAGCAAATCTTTGTTTCTGAAAGCTAGTTTTTCTGTAGTATCATTTGAATCAAAAATATTTTACTGCATTTATTTTTATTATTTTTTTTATAAAGAAAAATTCAGAGAATTTATAAAGTAAAGTGAATTCTAGACCGGGGACCGGTATATTTTCAAGAAAGAACCAGTTAGTAGTGAAACAAGATATCGAAAGTATCAGACACCTACTTGATATGAGCTTCCAGGAAAAGGTCCCCCATCCCAGCAACAGTCGCGTTAAGACTGTCATGCTCCAATTAATATTGTTTTATATTATTTAAATCAAGTTTTACACACACACAGTCATTAATATTTTCCATTTCTTCAAAAATGTAGAAATATTATAGATATTATTTATTTATTTATTTTTATTTTTATAGCTCGATGCAAGTGCGATCAGTGTCAAAATATCAATGCTAGGAATTAAACTTTAAACGTAAAAAGAACTTCAATACCAGTACTACCTTAAGTACTACTTTTTGGAATTTCATGTTTACACTAATGATTAAACTTTATAAAACTGTTCTTCTATAGAAAAGTGTTTTTTTGGAAGATGTATTCAAGCAAAGATAACAAGTATTGATGCATATTAATCAACATAAAAGTACTATAAAAGTCCATTGAAATATATATATAAAAATAGACGAAAATCTTAAAACTAGCTGATAAACACGGAAAATTTACAAAATAAAAAACATTTTTAATTAGATTTCATTAATCTGGACATTATTTTCACTGCCTCCTTGTAAAGGGAAGCAAATAATAAATGTATGTTTTGATTTTATTTTAATATGATAAAAATGTTTGTGCATTTTTTAGCACGTTTTTCACGTAGTGTAAAAAAAGTGCTATTAGGACGCAAATTTCGTCTTCGTTCCATATTTTGTCGTACCTTTTTCTCAGCCAATAACCAACCAATTGACCTCGGGTTTTCGGCATTTGGTCGCATTTGTGCCTTAGATGAGCCGACTCATATTTAAATTTAAAAATTTTAAATTTAAAAAAAAATTTTAAGTGTAGTATTACTTTTTGTTAGTAAAAAGTTCATTAGTTGCATTATTGTAAAATACAACATGTGAAAAACGCGCTAAAATTACTTGGCCATGCCAATGATTGATATCTTGTTTAAATCTCAAGGGAAAATACAAAATAAATCAAAAGTAAATTCATAATTACCATTTGCAGTTTTAAAGGAATAAAGTAAAATTGAAGAAATTACTGATTTAAAATTGCATCAACTCTCTCTCTCTTTGAAAACAAAATATCAATCATTGGCATGGCCAAGTAATTTTAGCGCGTTTTTCACATGTTGTATTTTACAATAATGCAACTAATGAACTTTTTACTAACAGAAAGTAGTGTACTGTACCAACTTTTTTTGTGAAGATTTCCTCATTTTTGTGAAGATTTCCTCCAAAATGCAGGTAGATTATTTTTAAAAAACTTTTTCCAAACGATAAATTTACTAGGTAAAATTTGAGAAAATTTTGTTATAAACTAGCGAAATTGAGGAAAATTTGTAGGAAAATTCGCCAAAACTATGGGAAAATTTAAATATGATTCGGCTCATCAAGGGCACAAATGCGACCAAATGTCGAAAACCCAAGGTCAATTGATTGCTTATTGGCTGAGAAAAAGGTATGACAAAATATGGAACGAAGACGAAATTTGCGTCCTAATAGCGCTTTTGTTCCACTACGTGAAAAACGCGCTAAAAAATGATTTCCTGAAGGCGGTGGCGTAGCTAGGTATTTAAAGGCCCTGGTGCAAAAAAAATGAGGGCTCTATCTTGGTTGAATTCTATCAAGTATATAAAAATATGGGAATATTTTAAATATATACAAAGCTACAATTTTTACTTACTATCTTCTCTTTCTTGGCGTTCCCCACTTAGTTTCTTTTTTTTTTTAATCTATAATTTTAGTTTTATAATTTATCTAACAGATTTGTATGTGCTCGAATATTTACTGACGTTAAAAGAAAGCAGAAACGAAATGCTATGCTATAAAACGTCGTTGGAGAATCCCTAGCTATTAATTTATTCCGGAGGATCGAACTCACATCCAACAGAGGGCTTAGAGCTACAAAATGGTCCACCGAGATAGACAGGAAATGATATAAAAATATGCGTGAACAAGAACATTTAATAAATATTATTATAATTATTTTTAAAAAAAACATCTGCAAAAGAGCAGAGGAGGGGGGACAAAATTGCATCAGTAAAATTACATCATACGAGAAGATTGCGAAACATTGAAACAGGAAACTAGCTTATTATGAATCATATTGTTATTAAAAATAGAAAGTAACTTGGAAGGAATTGCTTCTTGTGTAGGTTTTTTAAGATGCAATAATAAGTATGATAAGATTTTTCATGGAACTTGAAGTTTATTTTCAAATAAGTCTATAAAAAATTAAAATATTGAAAATAACAAGAACTTTTCAATAAGTAAAGTTCGCGACACTGAACAAACAACGAAAAGAATTTAGTGAAATCCCTACAAATTCGAAATTACTTTCAACTGAATTGCGACGATTACAGTTATGTTGCAACCTTTTATATTTATATCTTAAATTTGGAAGAAATCGCAAATTCGGCTGCCCTTGTGTATAGATATCCTGCTTAGAATCTAAAGGAATTCATGATACCAAAAAGAGTGTTGTAGATAGCGATAAAGCAGTGCTTCTCAAACTTTCAATATTTGAGACCTAATTTTCAGTTATAATTTTCATCGCACTCCACTTCTTAAAATAACGATGTACTGAATGCAATTATAATGTACTTTGATAGTAACACTACGATGCTATACGACTTAATTATAAACGCACTAATTAGATTTATTTTAAGTTTTGTAAATAAATTTTGTATATGACAAGCCCAATAGAGTCACTAGTAATTACTGAACTTGTTTTTAATTGAATATTGATAAACTAATTATCATATACTTCATGCAGAACTGATACATTTATAAGTAGTGCGTATTATATCAGTTTGAATGTGTATTTTATTTTTTTATTATATAATAATGTATTTTACTTTGTAATTATTTAAAATTGAAAATTATTTTATCAAATTGATATTTATTTTAAATCTTTTGTTTTCGATTCGTTTGCGCCCCCAAGTAGGGTTATCACGCCCTCCTGGAGGGCGTGCCCCACAGTTTGAGAAACGCTGCGATAAAGATTTTATTTCGAGTTTTGAGAACAATTTAATAACAGTATACGTGAAGCAAAATATGACTTGGAGAAGAAAAACCAAGCGATTTACATAATTTTAAAAATGTATATATATTATCATTGCAAAGAAAACAACGACGTCGAGCCACAACATCTTCTCAGCATATAATGAATAAAAATTTATGCCGATACAAATCATTCCCAGTTGCTGTTGTTACATGTTACAAATTCTTAGATTTTGAACACGTTCCGTATAATAGCGCGAACTCCACACGGAAAGTGTTTTTATTGTTGGTATCGGAAATCAAGTTTTGTTTTACAAACGAAATAATCCACAGAAACGAAAACAAAATTAAATTAAATTAAAATATAAAATTTAAAAAAAAATGAAATCTCATTTTATTGCTAAGAAATTATGAAATATGCAAAATTTCAAGTTTCTTATCAACAACTTTTATGTAAGTAACATTAAATTAAAAAAACTATAAGTACTATAAATTTTGGTGCCCCCTGCCGCAGGCGCCCTTGTGCGGTGAACAATTTTGCCACCCCCACGCGGCGGCCCTGATGACAGCCCAGTTGTGAAGTAGCTATATGTCAGGGTCAGAACGAGAGAGAGATGTAGTATCGTGGGTTACTGAATGATGAGACTCCAAGGTTGCTTTAGTTGCTTATTTAATCATGAACACATAGGACGACTCACACACACAAAAAACTTGAAATATTTGTAAAAATTTGAGAAAAAAATTAATTATATTCCCGAGTTTAGAAAAAGGAAAAATGAGCAAGAGGGGCATCCATCACATACGGCTTCGGCAGATACAAAATCTCCACACTTAGCTATCTGCGGAACGTACAAACTTCTGTCTTTGAGGTAGAATCACTGATTACTCACGTGTTGCCCTTGCACAGGAGTAGTACCTCGAATCTCGTTACCATCTAGCATTCTAAAACTTGTCTAGAGTTCATTACAATGACTGTACAGCTTTTAGTAACAAAAACGCGTATTCCTATCTAAAAGATAATTAAAAAATACAAAAAAAGTTGTAGAGTACCCTCTGTTTAGTACGAAAAGACAGTGTGAAAAATGATGGTAGAAACATAAATGGTAAAAACCTTGGTACTTGTACACAACATCCAAACACGTGAGGTTGAAAAACGCGGATGAAAGAAGAAATTGAGTTCATAAATCCCTTTTATTGCTTCAAGAAAAAGAAAAAAAACTAAAATTATGAGTATTTTCATTTTTAACAATATAATTACTAAAATTGATTTTCCTTGTTTTGTCTTAGAGTAATGAAATATTTTTTTAAAAAAATTATCTACAACACGTTCCAAGGGTTTTACGAGAAAAAAGAAAATTTAAGTATTTTAACTTCCTTCTAATTAATAATATGTGAATGCTTCCTCGAAAAGAACTCGACTTTGTACAGCCCTTTTATTATTTAAAAAAAGACACTCCTTATTGCATTATTCTAAATTCTCATCTCAGGTAAACAGAATTGCGAATAATTTTAACAGTTCGAAGGAAATTGAACTATATAATCATTGGATAGATTGAATAATTTAACTAGCATTGCTAATTAATTTCTAAGAATGTATTTGTCTTCCACTGAAAGACCTCTGAATAATTTACCTATAGTAAGAGTAATTACTAAATCACGCAATTTAAACAGCCTTTGAAAAACGTATGGACATCGGTAATCGAGTACGGGGCAGTACGAAGTGGAGTGAAATTTTCTGTCTTTGCGTGCAAACTGTAGACCCCAAACGCAATTAATATAAGAGGTGAACGTCACCTGGTTATGACTCATCAACAAGCAATCATCCATACATTGGCAGTTTAAACGAATCCTCAATGAATAAGAAATATATCGTAGATAACTGTGCAATATCCATTATTGCGCATTGGCCTTTGCATCCAAATATATGATATTCTGTTGCAAACATTCATCTCAAGAGCCGTCTTGAATTTCCATCTCAATATAAATATTGGACCATAAAACAGTGGATGATAGGTTGCTTTTTCACATGAGTCTCATTTTTTACTAAATCTGGGCAATGGACCCTGACATCCTCGCCGGAAGACAGCAGAAAACAAGCTTCAACACACCATTCTTGGATAATAAAGTAAAGGGCAATGTAATGGTCTAGGCCGGGGTGAGAATTAAGTCGATCGCGATCCATCGGTGGACCACTGAGACATTTTGGGGTGACAGTCTGAAGATTAGTAGTTAGTAAATATATACCAAAATGTTCAAGATTGGCTGACAGTATGTTGACAAAGTCTTTTACTGACTGTAACTACGGCAGCTAACTTTAAATGAAAATGTTTTATTTTTTAATGTATTTTGAATTGTTTCGTAACAAATTCATCATTTGATATTATTATATTTGTTGCTATTATATTATGTTTGTATCTTGCGATTTTCTTTAAACGGTCTTAAAAGTGTAAGATTTTTTTTATTGTAGTTATGTAGATAACAATATATTCTATATTTATTTTATTAAATTATAATAAACGTTGTAGACATTTTTCTTAGTTAACCACACTTACGCACTTTAGTAGACTGCAACACCTTTAAAAAATTAGAAGTAGCCCACGCCCTGGAAAAGTTTGCCTACCCCAGATCTGAAGCATGTTTCCTTGGTGTGTTTGAAGCTTATTAATTCCTATGGAACGTATTCTCAATTGCTATGCATATTTATCTTTCTTTTCCAATTAAGTACATTCTCTATAGTAAATGTGTGTTAGATCCCTCCTAGAGAGAGTGGCAATACAAAGGAGAGATGAGGATGCATGAAGGGAGTTTTTGTACAGAGAGAAGAAGACTATATGATGACACATACGCGTATTGAATAAAATTTTAAACAATAAAAAAAATTACATCGACCCCCAACATAGTCTCTTACATTACTATAGAAACTTTTTAAACTTCCTTAAATACCTAAATAAATCATCAACCAGGACATTTTTGGAAATATCTGGTCTAGACCAGTAGTCCCCAAATTTTTTTAATCACGTACCTCTTAAACGGAAATAATTGTAAATAGAATCCCACAATGGTGTATATACACTGGTTATCATAAATTAAGGAAAAATCACAAAATTGGTGATAATTACTCTCAAAAACAAGCCAATCTCAATGAAATTTGAATATGTCGGTAAGTAAAAGAAGTAGAATATTAATTACAATTTGCAAAAATAGTGGCGCAGTCGAATACCATAAAAATGAATACCTATAATATGGATGCCTGACGCCTATAGAGATGATATCCTAGATGCCTGGACAATAGTTATTATTTTCGCACAGTGATAATACGAGACCACACAGGGCTCGCATCGGGGTCGCTTATCTTGAGCAGGAAACAATTCAAAGCATGCAATTGCCAGTTTGATCACCGGATCTCAACTCTACCAAGCATGTTTGGGACGCTCTGTGACCACGTGTAATTTCTCTCAATCCTCCACCAAGGACCTCAGACCACTTTCGACTGCACTTCGTACAGAATTAACAGATCCCATAATTGAGAGCATCCCACATCGCTGCATGTGCTGTATTATTTCGTGAGGGAGGGGGATCGTACGCCATATTACAGGTACTTTTCTTGTACCAAACTGACACATCGTATTTGTTCATAGTATACAGATGCTAATTTCTATAACACCATTCTTGTTAGGTGATTTATTTTTAATTCATTTTATATATTCCTGTATGTTGTATAAACTGTATAAGTTTCAATAAACTCTACGCATACTATTTTGGGTAATAGTTATTTCTGTGATTTTTCTTTAGTTTATAACCAGCATTTTTTTACTCGATTCATTAGCTCACTTCTGTCGCGTATAAACAGGGTTCGCATACCACACAGGTCTATATAATAACTAAAAAGATTTGTAGAATTCTGAAAAAAGTTTTAAGATGCCTAACAGAACTTTAAAGAAAGAAAAGAGTTAAAAAAAGTTCACTATTATCAAAATACAACATTCAATTCAAAACAGTTTAAAATTATTAAACTCTTTTTGTATTAAATTATGAATTCATTGGATAAATGTGGGTAAAAATAATCGCATAAAATTTCACAAACTGGAATTATTAATAGGAAGACAACTATAAATCCCAAATCATTTTGAAATCTTTTACCCCTGCGATTCTTAAATTTTCGATCACAGTACCCCTTCCCACCTTCTATGTTTCATCCTGGCATCGTGGGGCAACAATATTTCGAACACCACGGCCTGACACCCAACACATGGCTGAGTGAATTAAAAGTTAATAACTCTAAGACAGCATCTGCTATTTAAACGGATTTTCTCTCTCTAGACTTTTTTTTTTCTTTTAAGAAAAGAGTAAACATCTAATCAAGAATATTACAACATACAAATAAGTATTTAATGCACTTAAATATATTAATTAATTATTTTATGAGAAGGATGGTTTAGCATTTTTTTTTACAAGTGCTGTTATGTAAGGTGTAACTTATGGAATCTGCAATTATTAATATTTGCGCATGTGTTTCTACTGTATTTTTTGAAAGCATTACGTTGTAGCAGTGGCTATGTAGTTATAAACAATAATAAATCTACATTAATATCCTTGATCGAAATAGATGTTCTTGTAAAGTTTTTTCTTTGAGAGGAATTCAGTGTTCTAGTCTAGAATGGCACATTTTTCAGTTTTTCTCGTGGCCTTTCAGAGTCTGTGAAGCAGAGAAATTTAAAATTAAATGAAAAATGTGCTGGGGCCGTAAGAAAGTTCGTGGACCATAATTTAAGAGCCACTGATTTATTTAGTATTATATGTTCAGAAATTCTACAGATTTAAATTCAAACATTTTTCCGTCACTGACATCAAATCAATTTAACAGATAAGGATTTGATAAATGTACATTTTATTAAATTGGAAATCATAATAAAAATTAATGTTTAAATTAACAGAAATGTGTTAGAAGTCAGTCGACAAATGTATCGTCATAATTCATACCCGACTTATTTCTGCAAAATCGACAGCATAATAGAAAATACGGGAAATAAAAAAATGAACAAATAAGCTCTGATAAATATTTATTTTCTTAAATTTGACAGCATAACAAAAAATAATGTTTAAATTAACAGAAATGTGTTACAAGTCAGTCGACAAATGTATCGTCATAATTCCTATCAGACTTATTTCTGAAAATTCTACGGCACAATAGAAAATAAGTGAAATAAAAAATGAACAAATAAGGCTCTGATAAATATTCATTTTCTTAAAATTGGTTAACGTAGTAAAAAAATAATGCTCAAATTAATAGAAATATGTTATAAATCAATCGTATGTATCGAAATACGTACAGGAATATGAATCGTCATAAATCGTATCAAACTTACTTGTTTCAGCAAAAATGAAAGCCTAATAGGAAATGTACATTTCGTATTTAAAAGGTTCACTAATATTAGTTGCAAAATTATTGATAAAATAAAAAAAAATAGCTTACTGTACGTATTATATCGAAATCAGCGTTTCTCATACCGTGGGTCGCCCCCCCCCCGTAGGGTGCGTGACAACCCTACGTGGGGAGCGCGAGCATATCAAAAAGTCGAAAATAGAAGATTATTTAAAAAAATTTCAATTCACTAAGAAGAAGCAAAACAAAATACATTCTGACACATTTACACTGATATAATATACATAAATGTATCAGAGTATTCTGCACAATGTGTTTGATATTTAATTTATCACTACTAAGTTAAGAACAGGCTTAAAAGTTACTAGCTACTTCCATGGATTTGTCGTTTACATAATTATATACCAAATTTAATACTTTCTTGTTAATTTGTGCGGTTTATAATTAGAGTCGTACTGTAGTCTTACGTCATAGCACATTATTATTACATTCTATATATTGTTATTGTACGAATGGGGAGGACGATGAAAATTATGATTGAAAATTGGGTCCCAGGCATCGAAAGTTTGAGAAGCACTCTGATCTTTAAATCTTTCAATATGTATGTTATCTGAAATAAATGTAAATAAAGATATTTTACTTCTGCATTTTTTATTTATTCAGATAGCTCCCCGTCTGTTCAATTATCATTAGTTGGCCTTGGTAGTTCGATTTATCGTAGGATTTCCTTGTAACAAAAGATATGATAAAGCTCATTGTAACAATATTTCCTTTCAATTTCAATTACTATATTTCACACACACACACACAACCTACGCCTTTTAACAACAGAAAAGTTGTGTGTATAAATATTGCTTTACCGACATAAATCTTTCCCAGCTTTAGGATAAAAAGCAGGACTTTTTGGAAAGAAAAAAGCGAAAAAAAGTAAATTTTATATATTTTTATATATTTTTTTAATTTAGGATTATTCTTAACGTAAACTGTTTACTCAGTATTTTACACATTCGAATTGCAATAGTGTGAATAATAATAATAATAATAATAATAATGCGCAGAGAGAATTTTAAATACTTAGTTCATGTTTTAGGATTCAAATTTGTAGCCATTTGTGAATGCTTATTGTTTATTTATACTAGCTTTATTAAAAACTAATGATTATTTTTACATAATTTAAATTATATCACTCTTGATATATAAGTATTTTTGAAATGTTTATTTTGTATTTTTATTTGCGTCAATTAAAAAAAAATTGAGTGCCAAAATATATTTATAAATTAATAACTTATTTTTAAAATTTTAAACGTAACAGTTTTCACTATTCGTAAGCAGAAAAGTCACAATTTTATAAGGACACAAGTAACACATGCGATTTACCTAAGCATAAGAAACAGTTATATATATATATATATATATAAACCTAGAATAAGATTGAGAAAACTAAGAGATATAAATGGGTAAATTTCGTAATTAGCATGTTTTTAACTTAACCTCATTTCACGGAAAATTTATTTCAGGTATGATATTTCCATAAACACACGAAATAGATTTCTTTTCCACATATTTTATTATTTTAATTTAAAGTAGAAATATTTCCAAGTATGCATATTTGCATTTTCAAAAATAGAAATTTAATTATATTTTTAAAAAAACTGATGTTAAGACATGTGATCAATAATTTGAAAATTCCCATGTTTTTATTAAATTTTATAAATGTATTTATTTTTATTTAAAAATATGAGTTCACACATTATATAAATTTTATGGAAATATTAGAATAAAAAAAAGTTAGTGCTGAACATTAATCTGAATAGTTAAAAGAACTTAACACGGGAGCGAGTGCGAGGGGCACAGATACACCCCAGAAACTGTTCATTTGTTACCAATGGCCTTGACATTGTCCTTCTTTATGAAAGTCTTCAAGGGAACTAAAATGTATTTGTGACATATTTCCCTCTTTTTTAGAAGTGGCAAGCGTTTTTTATAATCGTAAGGTACTTGTTTTGACTGAGTACCTCACACCACCATTTTGTTTCAAAATATTTTCTATGAACATGCTACATAATTTTCCCCTCTGAACAACTTAATGATTTTTGTTGCTGTGTTGTACGACTTATTATGGTTTATAAATTTAAATAAGCAGAATATAAAAAAAGAAACAAGCCTATGTGGTCTTTATTGACGGACGTTGAAACTGATCGAGCAAGGGAAGAAATGCTGAAATAATGCATATTAATCATGATAGCAAAAGTAAATTTGAGAAAAACTATGAACACGACACGTTTGAGTTTTGGAAGGAAAATTTTCAAATGCTACATAAAGAACTCCATCAAGAAAAATATGAAGCCATATGTGAAACACATCGCATTGTCAAAAAGACACAAGCAAGAAAAAGTTCAGCATGCTATTTGTCGATCATCAAAGAACAATAAAAGTACAATAATTTGAACAACGTATGACAATTTTGCCTGCCAAAGACATTTCTATAATGTTAGCGAAAAGTGTCTGTGATTTGTGTCCTTTATTAAAGTCACGCACATTTCAAATTTCTTGGTTCTGTTTGGTTGATATTTTTTTCAAATTTTCAAAAAAAAAATTATACGTCCTCAAAAGTAGGTAAGTATAACTTCTCTTAGTTAAATTATTCACCAGAATAAATATTTTTGTCGTGTACAATAAAAATTTTTTAAAAAAAAAAGGATTGGGGTGACTCAGTCACCCCACACGACCATTAACGTTAGTATTGAGTGTGCGCCTGCTCCTGGGTTAAATATAAACATCTCTACGTAACGTAGGAAGTAATTTTACGTAGGAAATACTTTTACGGAATTTATCTTGTTATAAGTTTCATATAGAAACCTTTCATAGCCTTTCAGAAATGTCGAATGCAATTATTATTCAATGCATACAATGTATCGATAAAGGATATTTAGTCTTTTGTAAAACTTTAAACTATTCCTAGTTGAATGAAATGCTTGAATGCCAATGAAGCAAACTTTATGATACTGTAAGCAATTATAAATGAAACTTTAATAGATAAATCTGTGTATATAAAAGTAAAGTTCAGGTATTTTATTAAACTTTTTCGTAATCACTCAACATAAATTAAAAAAAAAGTTATCGTATATTTTTAAGATAATGAAATTTTTTTTCATTTAAATTAGCATTGTAATTTTAACAAGAAACAAATAATTTACGATGTATATGTTACCGTTAAAGTGTGAAATCCGTTATTTCATAGAATAACTAGGTATTTCATGAAATAACTAGACAAATCAGTTTATAAAATTATTGAATTCTACGATTTATATGTATAACTAGGTATTCTGTAGAATAACGATTACTTAATCCTTAAAGCATAAAATGCTGCACTTTAAAGTTCTTTGAACCGATTCTAGCTGCTTTTACTCAGTTTTTAACCACTCATAACTGCTTTGCAATGACGTGTGTGTGTATACCCTTCATATCGTTGCTATTAAATTTAGATTTTAGGTAGTGTATTTATGTTAGCATTTACATTTGAGATCATTAACAAATACTTTTGCAACATGTTTTCAAGCAATGACTGCTACAGGAATGGGAGACCAACCTGTGAATAAGGAAGATTTAATGCAAGAAAGATTTGAACCGTTATCAAATTAGCTTGGGACAAAAGGGAAACAGTTCTGCGCGTATTTGTGAAAAATTAACTTCGATAGCAGAAGTAAAAAGTGCTAAAACAGCACAGAAAAAAGTACCACGTAACTATTGGGTACTCCAGCATTATGATATCCTTGAAGTTCAAGGTGTAGAAAAGTTAATTGTGCCAGTAACAGATGCAAAACATATCTTTTTTCCCTTTTCGGTTCAATTAATGTTAGCAATATGAGCAATAATAAACTATATCATTTGCTTTTAATTATAATTTATCAATTAATCATCCGCAAAAGAGATAAAATGTATTTTTCAAGAGTTTTTAGCTTTTTATGATCAATTTATTTATAAAATAATTTTGAAACTGTTTGTTTTCACCTTTAACGGTCTATCATTAGACATTTATTATATACTTTAACTAATTCGTCTAGTTATTTCATGAAATTCCTGGTTATTCTATGAAATAACTGTATTTCACACTTTAAGGGTAACATATATTCAATATTGCATGTGAAAATAACCACACTATGAAGGAATGATACAAATTAAACGAAGTCATTTACACCCAGCAGACAAAGAACAATAAACATATTTAAATCATCTTTCTACAGTATCTTTCACAAGATAAAATGGTGTTTCTCAATCAATATATGCATGCTCCATTTGAAATTTTAATCATTTGAATGTTATAACGTGTCTTATGTGCATAATAAATTTCGTTTACTTTGTACAATTATTTTATGGTGTTACAGTTTTCACAAACAGTAGTGCATTGGTTTTTGAATTTCGCGTTATTTTTCACAGTTATGTTTATTTTAACCCTTGAAAATTCAATTTTACTGTTGGCGTAGGATTTTACTGATATTTTGAATAGATTCTAAATCAATTTTAAAAAAATTACTGAAATTTTCATATCACTGAAGGAGAATAACAAATTTAAATGTTCGTTAAAAAGTTATTGGTATATATTTCTTATTCGTCTTGCATTCTCCATTGAAAAGTTTTCCTTGAAACAAGGCGAAAGAAAATGTATAATAAGTGTTCCAAGATACACTATTTAAAAATTTTTTTAAAAAATTGAAACATAAAGAAATGTTAACATAAGTTTTCTGTTACAGAATATTACATTGAGATCGAAGCCCTTTCTCTAATATTATCAAGCATATGTAGATCTTTCTTTGTGTTGCTTGGATTTCAAAATCTAAATGAAAATAAGAATTATAAGAAAATTCATAAAGAAACTGACACGTGTGAAAGTATTGTGATGTTATGTATTAAACATTCATAAATTAAAATGAAGCACGGAATATAATTCTTCTTAAATTTTTTTATTAATTATTTTTATCTAAATTTGAAAAGAAAGAAAATAATAAATTTTATCCTTTGCTTTAGCTATATCGTCCAGTTTTCCTATGCCGAGGATGTCAACAAAAGATGTTTATCCTCTTAAAATGACTTACTTGCCTGATTTCATAAAAGAAAAAAGTGAGGAAGAATTGAACGAGATTCCTGAAAAGAAACCGAAGGCACTTCAAGAACTAAAAGAGAAATTAGAAAGTATGTTTTTCAATTAGTTGAATTCGAAATCGATATTAGTATTAATTTAAATTCAAGAACTTGGAAAAAGAATTTACATTGGTGTAAGAAATTAAGAGAATTTTCAGACTTGATCGATTATCTCTAGAACTGCTGAATTGATTTTAATGAAATTTGATATGTACATACCATTGATACAATACAAAACCAATAACCATTCAACAATTGCAATACACACACATGATCGAGCGTAACATTCGTTGAAGTTGGTAGGTATAAAACAGTGGTTGCAGAATAAACTAAGGAAATGGGTTAATAGGGCGTATGGTCGCCTTTTACAGCTGTACAGGCCTCTCAGCGTGATGTCATACTTAAAATAAGGCAGTTTATCAGTTCCTGTGGCAGTTGGTCCCACTCGTTCAGCAACGCTGTTTTCATTTCCTGGATGGTTCTTGGAGGAGGGTTGAGAGTTGCAAATGCCCTCCCTAGAGTGTCCCAAACATGCTTTATAGGGTTTAGGTCTGGAGACCTATCTGGCCAATCCATACGGCGAATATCCTCGCCCTTTAGAAATTCGTCGACCAGATAAGCTCTATGTGGCCTCGCATTATCGTCCATTAAAATGAACTCGAGGCCACATGCTCCCCTAAAAAGGTGAAGATAGGACTCCAAGACCTCATTCTTATACCTCACACTAGCCACAGAGCCTTTTTTAAAGACATGGGGAGGTGTACGGCCATCCAACATGATGCCTACTCAGACCATTAAACTTCCTCCACCATAATTGTCAATTTCTTGAACATTGGAGGGTAGGTAGTGGGTCCCTGGTTCTCTCCATATGAACGTAAGGCGAGAATCGAGAATCTTGTTTAGGCTGAAACGGGACTCATCGGTGAACAGTGGATCGCACATTGATCCATACTCCAATCTCTATTCTGTCTGCACCATGCTAAGCGGACTCTCTTGTTCGTAGACATGAAACAAAAACAGAAGGTCTTCTTGCAAACAACCCTTTCTCATGAAGCCTTTTTGAAACAGTCACCCTAGATACACGGGTTTCTGTGGCTGCATACATGTAACGAGAGAGCTAAGAAGCTGTAGTCCCTCCGTTTCACTTCGCTATAACCGACAAATTGTCTGGTCGTCGTGGCTCTTGAACGACCTTGCCCAGGCTTATCCTAGAACTGTTTTCATAAGTTACATACGTTGACCGTTAAATTGAGCTCTCTACAAATCTGGGCTTGACATTGGCCTGCTTCTAGCCTCCCAACATTTTGCCACCATCTTCCATCATCTAAAGGTTGATGGTTACTCATTTTTACTGTTACAATTTAAATTGAACCAATCGCTTTAAAATAGCACCAATATATTCACCGAGAAGTGCTGGCGAACGAAATACGCGCTTATAAAGCCTGTTTTTCTGCTGGCTTCACCTACACTCACGTATACGACTAAGTATTCGTCGTACAAGGTTTGCATTTTTATCTAGAAGTAGTGAGTTTTCATTCTGTTCAGTTCTTTTCATGTAGTTCGAAAAATATGCAAATTCTTTTAATTTCTTACACCAATGTACATACAAAATGGTTTCAGAAAAGAACCAGGTACATACGTGGTTTCAGGAAAGTAAACGTTGCCAGAACTTGCAAATTTGATGATTAAAAAGTAATCATTTAGCCAAAGAATATTTTTTAAACTCAAAATTGAAATATTGAAATTATAAGGAAAAACCTTTGATTATATTAAATTTTAGCTGCATCAAAACTTAATCAGGATGGATTGTATATCTTCCGGGATGAATTCTCGCAGCACGTCAACTTGTCTTGAGACGGCATCTGACGATAGTTTTTACAGCAGTTACAAAATATTAGCATGATAAATGTACAGTCGCCTCTGTCTTGAATCTTCTTGATAGATCGTTAAACAAGTATTTTTAGCTAAAATTTTGAGAGAACATGTCCAATTCATCTAATACCAGTAGCATATTTTTTTAGAATAATACTTTACAAAAACTACAATAAATATGTTGAATTGAACTTAATCATTTTCAGTAATAAACAACTAGTTACACGTAGGTTAATTTTGTTGAATAATATTTTTTTAAAAATCGCCTTTGTTCCCCCTCCCCCAATCGACTACACCTTTTTTTGCCAAATAAAAACGGTTTGTAAAAACATTTAATTTTTTAAATATTACCATTTTATTACAATGAGCTAAACGTATTTATTTTTTTTA
Organism: Trichonephila clavata; assembly: GCA_019973975.1. Classification (NCBI taxonomy): domain Eukaryota; kingdom Metazoa; phylum Arthropoda; class Arachnida; order Araneae; family Nephilidae; genus Trichonephila; species Trichonephila clavata. The sequence goes on from BMAO01031002.1 coordinate 44,843, forward strand.
TAATTAAACGAATAATTTTTCAGCGATATATACATCAAATTTTACATTCCCTTTTTCCTGATGAAATATTATACTTTTCCGAATCCTGTTTTGTTTTCCTACTTTGTTGTATCGCTTGAGCATCCAATTGTAGTCATCATATTAACATCCCATCTTCCATGGACATCCTTTAAATGTTTTTCACCTTACTCCAGTGCTTCTCAAACTTTCAGTATTTGCGACTCAATATTCAATCTTATTTTGCATCTACCCCCACCCCTCTTTCCTTACAATAACAATGTATTGAATTCAATAATACTATACATTGAAGCTAAAGCTACACAATGCGACTTTAAACTCTTAAGTGCCACCAGCGTAAGCAAACGTCTTACTCACCCCAGGCGTTGGTTGAACCGGACGCATATATACATCTTTCTGAAGTATGATGTTTTCTGTGCATTGCTATCCATAAAATTATTCCGAAGGCTTTGGATTACAATAAAAGGATCTTGGCATTATTTGCGAAGGATTTACTTACTCCAGAGGATTTTCTTATTTTTATATTCCTTTTCTCCCCCTCCCCTTAATACTTGACATGCGCGTGCCTACGTGGAAAATGGTGGCATTGAGGAGTGAATCCAGTAACTTTTTATCGCCAGTTAGGAATTAATTATAAACCGTACAAATTATCAAGATAAGTGTTAATTTTTGAATATAATTTTATATATGACAAGCTCATGAGGTCACTGGTAGTTATTAAACTTATTTTTATAGTATTGTTAAATTAATTATTAAGTATATTATGCATTTGTAAGTTTATTATATCTATGTAAATGTGTATTTTATTTTTTATTACGTCGGAATGTATTTTGTGTTTGTTTATTTTCAGTTAATACTTTTTTTAAAAAAAGAAAGAAGTTTTTGTTTACGATTTTTTAATAGGCTCGCGCCCTCTTTCAGAGATATCAAGCCTCCCTGGGGGATGCACCCTACAGTCTGAGAAGCGATGCCTTACTCCTACGTTTTCTGGAATATAGTCAATACGAAGTGCAGAAAATGAACTTTCATGCTCATCTTGCATTCTTGAGCTTTTTTTTATACGGCCAACATGCATTGCACATTGAGTTTGTAATCAGATTTTTGCGCTCCCTCCAAATTTATGCTATGCGTTTTTGAAAGAATCACTCACTTCTCTTTCCTTTTCTCACTATTTTTAAAAGGGAATCATACATCTCTTACGTCAGGACTAGTAGAAACTCTACCTTTCATCTCAATCTCAAATTGTTTCTAAAACTTGCAGCACGTGTATCTGAAATATTCTCTATGTTTTGACATCTAGTTAATAAACTGTTTCATAAGCCCCAAAAGAAGTCATTCGAAGAGAGGAGGTATTTAGTAATGAGATTTAAGAGGAATAACGTATGAGATATTTTACATTCGACACAAACGTGTGGAGAATTTTATAAAATTACATATTGGTAAAGCTCCATAATTTCTCCTTCTCCCTCTCACATGCGCTTAATTTATTTCAAAACTATTGTTGACTAATATATTTATTTTATTCCTCATTGATCAGATGACAAGGTAACAACAGGAATCCAATTTCATGACGATTTTCTGACTCAATTTTTAAGAAAAAATAAATATGATACATCCAGAGCTTCCAGGAATCTTCGAAACTACGTGCTTTTTAGAAGAAAATATCCCTCTAAATTTGAAGGTATTCCAGATGAAGTTTTATCTACCATTTTACCAAATAAATTTGCTATACTTCTACCTAAGAGATGTCCAGAAGGTTGCGCCATAATTATTACGAAAATGGGTAAGAAAATTTTGCAGCATTCGAATTCATTCATTATAATTGGTAAGAATCTTTATGTGATTCATTTGTAACATTTACTTATTTTTTGTGTCACAAACGTACATTTTATTATTTACTGAAAACATCTGCAGCTAATGAACTAAGTATTTCTGCTGGTTTTCACCGGGTAATTTTGAGATTATAAGCGGAAAAATATTCATGTTAAGCTAAAACCTCTTTTATAAAAATAAACACGATGGCTTACAACAACAGCAACAACAACAAAATTAACTAAAATCAATATTTATATAATTGAATATATTGAAATACGTTTGAATGATACTAATAAAAACCAGCGCTGAACTTAAGTTATTAAATAAAATCAAAGGCATTAAAAAAAATAGCTGAAAGTTTTTCTTTCACAAATAAATAAATAAATAGATACCAGCTATGCCGTGTTTTCTTTTAAAGTATGTTGCCTCATATGAAAGAGGTATTTATGTCTTTAAAAAGTTAAATCCAGAGAAGTTGTGTTGAAAGTTAAACTGGATATAGATAAACTAATGCCGATATCATGAACAAATGTTACATAATGAATGAACAACTGTTACACAAATGTTTGACACTTTCTAAATATGGAAGTTTTTATCGAAAAATGTAGATCCGCAGCTATATCATTTCGATTCAACACAACGATCAAATTATGCGATTCATGTGATTTTAAATATAATTTGTTTCTACTTATACACAACACAATATCATTGAGAAGGAAATAAACTAGTTTTTTATTGATTAAGCAATTCTTTCCTTCAGTTATAAATAATATATATAAATGTGAATTAATAATTGCACATTTAAGCAGAATATGTGCACACACATATATATACATGCATAAACTTATGCACTATCCATAAGTAAATATTTGATCACCTGTGATCAAAAATAAAACCACATTGATTCACAGTCTAAAGTCAGTACAACCTCCAGAAGAAGCAATTGCAGCGGTCATTTTGGGGATGCTTTCTACCATTCCTTCTATGACAGCAAGTATTATTTTTTCCATTCGTCTTGAAAAAGATTGATAAGCTCTTTCACTGACTTTGGACGGCTGTCGCACTTTTTAAATTAGCCATCCAACTTATCCCAAAGGTTCTCGATTGGTTTCAGGTGTGGGCTCTTGACAGGCCAGTTAATTCAATTTACTTCATTGTCACCAAACCAATATATTGTGGCCTTCATCATACGGCATCTGATTTTACCATCCTAACATCGACAAGTGCGTAGCCAATAAGAGAATGCTAAGCCTCGTACGACTTGTTATGCATTTATATTTTTCTTGACTGGTAAGATTATCAAACATTTCCCCAGTCGAACCTATCTGGAATACGATTGGATTCACCAGATTCAGGCTCCCGAAAATTTTGCAAATATGGAACAGAAATTTACGAATATCTGGAAAGATGAGATTATGAATCTTTGCAGCATTTTACATCAACATTTATAAAGAGGTGAAGGAAGGACTTACCAAATACTAATTTTTACATTTACTGTGCAATTTCCAGCCATTGATGGTTGAATTTTCAATCATTTCCTTATATATGTGAGGTATTTACTTATGATTGGTTTCAATAAAAACAGTCACTTCGTTTGATTTCTTCATTTCATTTCTTCTTTTTTTTTTTGTCTTTTCTTTTTTTTTAGAAAAAAAAATAGAATCTATATACAGTGGTGGCAAAATTGAGGACACTTTTGGAAATATTTATGTTTTGTCAAAATTTGCATGCTTATAGAAAATGCTACGTTTCACAAAATACAAAGTCTTATATATGATTTTAAAGAGAATTTAAAACAAAATTCAATATATACAATAAACAAAATTAAAATATTTGAAACACAAAAAAAGTTAAGCTGCAATAGTTACCAATGTACATTAGATACTGATGATAACAGTGAGTTATCAGTACTCAGAAGGGTAGCCTTTACTTTTATTAAAGCTTCACATGGATGTTTCATGGAGCTGACAATGGTCTTAACCTCTTCTTTCGATGTTACATGATACCACAGGAGACAATTATATTCTCAAGTAATTCTTTTTTATTTGAAGGACTCATTCGGACAAGAATTTTGAAACGGTACCACAAGTTTTTGATAGGATTGAGATCAGAACTGTTTCCAAGCCAGGACAAGAAGGATGTTTATTGTACGAAACCAATCTTTCGGTAATTTTGCTGTGTGGCAGGGAGCAGATTCCTGCCGAAAAATAAATGGAGTATTGTTGGGAAAGAGTTACCTGATGGAAGATAGAAGTTCTAGAATAGAGTTAGTTTATTTTTTGGAATTCAGTGTGGCATCGATGACATAAAGTCAACCAGTATCATCTGCTGATATACAAGACTAAATCATAACGTTCACAGTCGCCTGAATGATGTTAGGATGTAGCTCTTCTCCTATTTTACGTCTTACATATTTTTTGCCCATCACTTCTCCGAATTATGATATTTTAGCTTCATCGCTCCATGTAATTTGTGGCCACTGATTAGTTGTCCAATTAATATTTTTCCTTGCCTCGTGTAGTCTTTTTTAAGCTGCTATAAAGTTAAATAAGGCTTCTTTAGTAAAATTTTACCTTTTAATCCAACACCAAATCTTATATCTTCTCCAGCTTAAATTTTTTGTATTGCAAATATTTGAATTTTTCTTATTGTAATGAATTTAGTATTAAATTTTCTTTAAACTGACGTACATGACTTCATATTTTGTAAAACGTAACATTTTCTGTAAGCCTGCAAATTCAAAATACATAAAAGTTTCCAAGAGTGTCGGAAATTATGGCTACCACCGTAGGTACTTTAGTTTGCATTTTTACTAATTTATGCATAACTTAAACTATGTTTCTTATAATTTTGAAAAACGATTAAAAATGTGATTCAATCAATTAAATTTTGGCTTTTTTGTTGCAAAAAGGTAACTGGAATCCAGAGGAGTTTACTTTCGAAAATATGGAAAGAATTATATTATTTCTAGTTATGCAACATCTGCGTGATCCGATGACTCAGATTTGTGGGATCAAGGTCATTTATGATTGCAAAGGATCTTCTTTTCAGCAACTGAAATATGTGACACCTCAAAATATGTATAACTATTACCATGCAACACAAGTAAGATTATTTTTAAACCTCTTATTGATTTTGTATTAATTGAATATTTATCACTGAGGTGACTGAAACACTATCTGAGAACGGTGGTGAACTTTTACCAATTTTTTTCCTTTTCTGAATTTAATTTCTGTATTTTCGTGAGTATACAAATACACTCACTACCAAAAGTTAAGCACGGAGAGGAAAATGCTAATTTCCGGAAGCCAATCAGAATTGAAGAGGATGCAATTCGCTGCAGAGGTAGATGAAAGTATGCAGATATGTTATGTAACAGCCAATCGTGCTTTCATGTCAAGAAGTATGCAAAAAGGGCAGTCTTATAAGAAGCCAGCTTTATGAAGGGTTACATAAGTTGATTGTAAGTGCTGATAGAAGGTGTTTAAAACTTTCGTACAATTTGTTTTCAAGACATACGTGTTTCTATGACTTCCAGAAGACGAATGGAAGATTCTGAGCGCTGGCGTGCTGTGGGGCGCATTGAAGCAGGACTGTCGATCACAGATGTTGTTCTTTTCTTCATTGTTCATCATTCTGTAATTTCTCGTTTATGGAAACAATTCCAAACCACACAGACAGTTGTCCGAAGGTCCGTAGGTGGTCGCCCAAGGGTTACATCCCCCGCGGAAGATCGATATATTGCTATTGTAGCCAAGCGGAATCGCAGAGCGACCTCCACACGTGGGACATCTATGATTACAGCGTCCATTGGAAAGGCTATATATGCAGCTACTGTACGCCGAAGATTACATATGAATAGACTGTATGCCCGGGTACCTCGAGTTTGTGTTCCTCTATCCGTCCAATCAAGAGGGGTACGATTAAAACAGTGCCGGGAACGTGGCAATTGGACTGTGTCTGATTGGGGCAATGTTATGTTTACTGATAAGTCAAGATTTGCTCTGGAGCCAGATGACACGCGTATAAGGATATGGCGTAAACAAGGAACACGCAATCAGCCCCAAAACCTAAACATGTGGTACAGCCCCAAGGAAGGTTGGTCATTGCCGTCTCTGAGCGTCGACATATACATAGGATCGCTACTTGACATTAAGCGCATGACAACATAGGCTGACAACTACACTCCAACTGTCTCGTGACCTTACTGCAAAATCTGGAAGAATTTCCAGAGAAACAGTCTGCAACCGTCTTGGAGAGACTGGCCTTTACTGGGCGTAAAATCTGGTGGGTGTTTTTGACGGTATGCAGCAGGAAAGACTGAATATGGTGAAACTGAAAACATCGGTTGTGGACGCCGCAAGAATGGAGGCGTATTCTTTTCAGTGATGAGTCGAAATGTATCAAATAAACGGATTCTCGTCGAGTCTTCACTTGGAGAGAAAATGGAGCTAGCTTTCATCCCATCTATGTAATAAAATCCTCAGATTTGATGGTAAAGGAATTCTTGTGTGTGGTGGAATAATGTTGGGCAGTCGTATCCCCCTGTACATTTTCAATGCTGGTACTGTCAACTCACAGCGCTTTAGCGATGAAATCCTGTAAACTTATGAAGTTTTTCTAGGTGCTTTGGGCCCAGACTACATTTTTGTGAATGATAAGGAGCAGCCTCACAGAAGTCATATTTTTGAGGAATTTCATAAAGCAGTGGATATTCACCGTTTGGAATGATCTCCGAGGTCTCTGGATCACAATTCTATTGAATATGTTCGGGATGGTATATAAAAAGAACTTTCTCACCGTAGTTTCCCTTTCAGGAACCCTTAAGAGTTATAGCCCCGCTTTTGAAAAAATAGGCTTTTTTGCAACACATTCTTATTTACATCCTCATAAACAATATTGCAGCTCGTTGTGAGGTTTGTATAGCAGCTCACAGAGGTCACACTCCTTATTAGACACATTTTTTTGAGGTAATTGCTTTATCCCTGATTCATGATTTCACACTTTTTGATATGACTTGTATCTTAATTCATAATTACAATCTTTGCCATATCGTTATGTTGCTATATTCTCTCTAACATTGTCATATGTCTCTGCGCCAAATTTTGTGGCAACACAGTAAATAACTCATAAGGTTTACCAGATTTTATGTTTATGACCTTAATTTTGGACAGGAGTTTATTTGATTTGCAATTACTATTGCAAAATTCTAATGACTCAAAGTTATCTCAAATTGAAAATTTTCATATTGTATTGTTTCCCGTTCTATAGATATCGTGATTTTTTAATTAATGTATTTAAATGACTTTACATGATTGTATATGATGCGTTTTAAATGTTTGTTTTATGTATTCTTATATAATTTTTGTTTAAAAGCATTCTGTGTTGCAGGTTATTACCTGATAGCATCCTCAGCGGGCTGAAATAGTGGTTCACGGGATATCGGCTCTTAAAAGAGATTCAAACCCTTGCTAGATGTGAATTCAGTCTTCCTGTGTTGTGTATTCCAAACAAAAATGTCTACTAGTGTTTTAAGTAAATTTTTGCAAATGAACATTATAACTAGGGAGGGAAAAAACATTTTAAAGAACAATCTTTTCTTCGGAGAGGATGGGAATATGCTTTTCTAGCTTTTTATTAAATATATTGCTTTGAAGTACCTCTCCAAGTAATAGAAGCCAGATCTTTATTCTTCCAAAAAGGTATCTTTCTAACCATTGTTAGTCCAAAAAAGGAAGTTCACCTCAGCAATTGTGTATGAATTCGTTCGTTTACTGAACAATTCCTTCCACGTCTTATTCTTTCCGCAATTCAATCAATTTTCCTGTTTCTTCAATATTCCACATTCCAATCAATCATTCACCTTTTCAACGTAACTCTGCATTCGCAATATCTAGCTTTTCTTTATTAACATCAAAGCTGTTTTCTATAACGATTACACAAAATCTGTCTTAAATGCTGAACGCGTTGTTGAAGTGACTGAGAATCAGTGATCGCATCATCCAGGTAAGTAAAAACAGTTTTCCTATAGTACTGGTTTTACAATGATGTCAAGTGCTCTTTTGAAATTCGAAGCACTTACAGACAACTCAAAAGAAATACATATAAAGGCATATGTTCCAATCCGAGATAAAAAAAAAGCCGTTTCGACACATTTGTCTGATTTACAGCCAATTGCAAATACCCTGGACTGAGATCTAATGGAGACATTATCTCACTCTTTGGAATATTCACTATTAAATCACATCTATCATCAGTGAAAGAAAGCGGGGATATTTCTAATCGCATTCAAGTTATTATAGCAACCTATATGCCTCCTGGAACTCGGTAGGTTTGCCAATATTTTTTCTACAAGGTACCGCTGCTGAAGCAAGAGGGAATCCTCTCATATCTATAATTTTTAGATATGATAGTCAACAATCTGTTGATTAATCATATCTCAGCGATGTAGCCTTGAACACCATCTTGGATAATCTCCGTATCAAAATCTGATGATACAATAGATGTGTAAGCCCTGGATTTTCTGAGAACAATCCAAAAAGTACTAAAAATAATAGTGAGTAGCCCTGACACTTCTCTAAATTTGCTTGTGAAAAATCACTCTTTATTGGTTTTTCTTGTTCGTGATCAAGAATTATTCTGTCACTTTCTTAAAATAAATCTCCAAATTTCATGATCTCTATCACAAGAAACTTCCAATCATGTTAAAAGTTCCATATCCTTATTTTTAACTGCACTATACCCAAATTATCACACTTTGCTCCCTGAACTGTAGCAGTTGAAGAACTTTACCTTCACTTTTTCTTGAACAGAAAATTAATCCTATCGATTTCTGCAGAAACAATCGACTTTTATGATTCAAAATCCTACAAAACCTTTTTCAAAGCATCATGTAACTAAACTGGAATGTATGACATCTCAGGTGGATTCATCTTCGTCTCATTCATAGCATTCAGAGGATTTCCCTTATCTCGCGGTCGAGTACGTCTATTTCTTCAACAGATTACGAGTTTAAATTCCTCCTGCATCCCTTTTCAGCTCGATCGCTATCTTGGCCAGAATTGACACTAATTATCGTATTAAGTTCTTGAATCCAATTTTCTGTGTAAACCATTATGTTGACTATTGGTCTACCTGTAATCATTTTATCTTAAACAAGATTTCACATACCTAAAATTACTCCATCCACCATCATTGGGCTTGCCTCTTAAATTCTAATGAAATTTCGATAGCGTTGCTATGGAAATTCGCTTAGCAATTTGCTGATGCATATAATGAAAGGCAATCTTAATAATTCGTCAATATTTGTAGTAACTAGATCTTGCTATTGGTTTTCTGACTTTCAAAAAGTCGATTATCTGTGAAAAAAATGTCGTAATGAAGCCAAATATGTCATTTTCTAGAGTGCCATGTGCGCCATTTTAAATAAAGCATAGGCAAATTCATTGTGATAGTGATTCTATTTTTGCTCGTGCATGTGAACCCCCCCCCCCCTGCAGCTCAGTTAGGTCAAGCACCACCGGAAAATTTTCCTTCAAATTCCATCTTCCTGCACAACAGGATTTCCATTAAACTCAAATCAATGCTTTGTTAATCTGTTTATAGGCGATTTCACAAAAACTCGTATATCAAGCATTTCAGAAAACCATAAAGCTTTATACTGTCTTCTGCCGCATTCGAAGTCTTCATTACGCAATTTGAGACAAAAGAATTTTCACCGCGAAGGAACTATCAGAATACAATGAAATTTAAGTTCTTAAAATGGTTATGGAAGACAGTAAATCATTAAAATTTAAAGTTGATGGATTCAAAGTTTATTTAATAGAATGCAACAAAGTGGTATCATTTAGTATGTCGTTAGACCACAAATATTCTTAATGCAACAAGCCAAGTGCCTTGAAAGTGCGTCATATATGTTCTTACAGTTCATACAGGTCTTACAGTCCTCCGAAAGTTCATTTCCATCTACTTAATCCGTAACACGTAACTCCCGTGGGCTGTCAAAGAATCGGTAACGAACACTAAATCACAAATGTATTATTGGAAATATGAAAGGATATTGTGCCTTTCACCATGACAACAATTTGTACAACAAATCAGAAATACTGACGCTAGGCACATTAACTCTAAACAATGATTCGATTTTCTTCTCAACCAGTATAAAAAAGGCGCTCGTCATTGCAGACACTCGATGACTTTTGACGATGGCATTGAGTCTGTCTGACATGACGACCCTCCAAGCTTCAACGACAATGCTACTCCATTAAAAGAAGCCGATGTAACAATCTATTCGAATTTAGTTCCACCTTATATATTCGTCGACAAATGGTGCAACTACTTATGGGCAGAGAACGGCCTACCATCCGATAAGGGGATTTGAGACTGGTGCATATATGATATACCCGATGCTAAAGGGTTAAATCATATCAGTGACAGTCAATTTTCCTAGAGGCGTGTGATTGGATTGAGATAGGCTGGTTGGTCTATAAGTCAAATGACACTTGATACACATCTAGATGCGTCCTTATTGCAAAAGATCGCTGAAACAAGGATTAGTGTCAAATCAAAGGTATACCGGTATGGTCAAAGTCATGGTTAGCATGTCTAGATCGACGAATCTAAAGACAAGCGATGGTGATTCCACAAGCCACTTTTGCTACCCTTTTTCAGCAAGTAAAAGGTATTCTTGATGCTCTCATATCGACGAGAACCATTAATCGTCAATCTGATGCTAGTGTCCTGCACGCATAACTCTCAATAAGAAGACTGCCATTAATTCCACATGAAAACGATTCCACCTGCAATGGCGTAGTCTATAGTAATAAAGACAACGGTAGGCACAAGGTCACGATCTTAGACGCGTATGACGGTGGCATCGACGTAGTAACAGGTCCAATTCAGTCACCTCCGCAAAACGCCCTCCCACGTGACAATGTAGAATCATGGTTTGGAGTGTTATCGTATGCGATAGAATGTGACTTCTCTCTCTGGTTTTAATTCACGGCACTATGATGACCCTCTGATTATATGCCACGACTCTTTTCATTTCTCTTCCTTCAAAGGGACCCAAATGATTCTTCAATCAAGATGGCACCAGATTGCACTCTGCTCGTATCAACCATTATGATCTGCAAGTGGTACCAATTTTTCCGTGACTGTCATTCACGCCTGCTCTCTCACCAATCGGAAATATCTGAGACAGCATTGTATTCTTCTTAAATACATTATCAGAACCCCGGTCAAAAGACGAATTAAACTGACCGTTAATAGAGTGCTTTTGTTCAAAATATTGTCCATATTCTCGTTTGACTTTGTGCTCAGATGTTTTGCTCCATGTATTGCAGCCTGCTGTGGTCCTATAAGTTACTGAGCCAACGTTGTTCTCGCTTTGTGTTACGAGTATCATTTCAAAATGAACATCGCCTGTTGTTCGCCATTATATATCTCTCCGTATTGATCCATTTTCTTCATTTTCTAGACATTGTTTTATTTTACATTTTCTATGTGTCACTTAGTATATCTTTATAATAACATAATTTTAGTATTTTGTTTTTTCTTGATAGAATTGTCTTCCTTGTCGATACAAAGGCCTTCATGTAATCTATGAATCAATTGTGGTGAAACCAATGTTGGCGCTGTTAAAAACCCTACTAACGAAAAAATTGAGAAGTAGAGTGAGTAATCACATATAAAGCTGATTTTATTACATAATTTCATAATTTTGTATGAAATTTAAAATAGTTTTTATGACGTAAATATTTCATAACTTTTTAATTTTAAGTAATTACATTTATATTGCTCCTTATATGCGATATTCTAATTTACTCATAAACTTGATTTCTTACAAAAACTTTTTCCCTCGTTAAAAAATTTGATTGCAAATATATTTATACAGCTTTAAAGGGTGAGAGAAAACCATTTTTATAATAAAATGGTTTCAATTTGAATGCATTTTAAGTTTTATTTATAAAAAATTGAAATCGTATTTTGCTAAAAAAAAGTTACAGGACATATTTTTTTTCCGTTTTTTTCTGAGTATTTCTTACAAATTACACTTTATCACAAAATTATATTTGCACCTAGAAGAAATCGAGCTACTACCACGAAACTTAGCAGGATTGTATTTTGGTAAAAGGTATGCAAATGACTAAATTTCGACGCCAATAAAACAAGTGCAAGCGAAGGGCAAGGAAAAATTGTAGGATATCCTCAGCATATAGCTGTTAAAGTTGTAGTCAGGATGATTAAAGGTGAATTGAGACCGCTGGTCGCGGTATTTTCACGTACAAATATGATGATCATCTGCTTTAAGATTAAAGTGGAATATAAATCGCAGAATCTGTACAATGCCAGTCTTCCAGCTGCCATGAAGATCACTTCCAGTATTTAACTAGATGACTCGCCTTATGTTTTGGTGTTAGAAGCAACCATCTTAATATTCACTGTGGGATAGACTCAGTCACATCCAACGGCCATGAGATTTGAAAAGTGACACGAAAAGTATGGAAGAGATTACAGCATGCTAAATATTGGGGTCAGTGCCGTTTCAGCAGTTAGGGCCTGTCCCACAATCAAACGATTTTAATTCGTATTCGTACACTTTGGGTTTCCAGAGCCTTTATTCTGCCAATTAATTTCTAGCAGCATTGTTGCTAGTAAGTTTGGCAGTCGTGTACATTTGGCAGCTAATTGCTCAGTATAACAAGACAGATTCACGCATCTCGACCACCCTGTCATGTTTAAATTCATCTAATTGGCTATGAAGTCTTCGACTATATTATAAGTTATTAGTTGTGCCTCTATGGAACTGCATTACTGACAACCAGAGAAGATAAGCTGTGCTAAAAGAAAGATAGCAATTGTGATATATGTTTTATACAATTTTAGTTGTACAACAGAAATGTTCGCTTATGGCTGAAATTATTATTATTAAGTAGTCTCGAAGATTTAACCATCTACATTTTTGGACTGAAAGAATGTCATGATAATTGTATTATTTTTAGATTCATTTTCTTTTTTATTTCTGCAAAATAATGTATATAGCACATTTACATAGAAAAATAATTTTTGTTAAACTTATAAAGAAAACGTGTAATTTAAGCAAGGAGCATTTACTCTGAAACATTTTCCAGGTATATTAGTTTTAAATGAACCGGTTGGTGTTAAAATTGAAGTTGTGGTTTCAAAATGCTATAATTCAAAACTATATCGATCGGAATGACTTGATATTTGAACTGAGCAATCGTAAGGCAATGGAGTTTTGCCTAAAGATAGAAAACAAATAGGTCCAAAATGGATAAATAGGTGGAGCTATCAGAGGGAGGGGGGCATGCAAATTACCAAGAAAGACAGCAAACCGCAGTCATGCATTTGATAAAAATGCAGAGCAATAGCTGCACACATCACACTTTTCCTGAGTTCTTCATCATGACTGTAATAAAGAAGAATCACGCCCTGCTAGTGAAGCTGTTGTATATGAACGAGGACCACATTCGCCAAACTTAGTCCCCATTTATTTTTGGCTTTGGGGATACCTGAAAAATGTTGTTTATAATGGGCAGATTGTGAATCTGGCTAACTGATGACAAGCATCAGGCACCACATCCATAGCATTAGTACTTATACTTTCTGATTTGTTGTGTAACATGCTATTTAGCGCTTCAGCGTAACAAGACGGAGGATATATCGAATAATTAATGTAATAGTTATTCGTATTGTGTTCCATTACCTTCAAATAAAATTCCAAATAAAATTCCATTACCTCACTAATGTTCTAATTAAATATCAAATATTTCTATGCGCTGGTTTTAAAGTTAGAGTGTTTTGAAACCACAACTTTAATTATAATCATACGGTACGTTGATTTGGATACTTAAGGGTTTCTAAAAGGAAAAATGCAAATTTTATTTTCATCTAGAAGTTAATAGTATTGTTATATTTAATTTTGCCGTGTTTAGTATTTATTTAAATTTTCCAGTTCTGTTGTGAAATATTGTATAGTTTTCTTTTTCTCTTTTAGATACATATCCATTCACATGTCGAAGATTTATTTGATCATTTTCCTCGATCTGTTTTACCTACTGAATATGGAGGAGAACTAATCAATTGCGTAAGTGAAAACTGGTTAAAAACTGCCAACAAAGAGCAGGCTAAGTGTACTATAGAAGGACAACCTAACTTATATTAATTTCTACAAACGACAGACGCTGGGTGAAATCTATAATAATTTGTAAATAGCAAGGAACTGTATCCTACTCTGCAAAAGGAAAAGGTGCTTACTACTGATTATTTTTCAAGAAAATCATCTTTCTTGCCTTTTAGCCTCTATAACATGCTTAAATGTATTTAGGTTGTTTTTAAAACAATAAAAATGTTTTTATTTGTATTAGTATACAAATTACTATAATGCACAGAAAAAAAGGATGCATAATCACTATAATTTAATGAAAAAATATGAATATAAACAAAATATTTAGAGAACACTTTTAATTAATATTGATTGGTTGATTCTAGTACTGCGTATTACAAACAACACTGGCATACACTTAATAACACAAAAAGTGACACACCGTAAAAGAGTTATTCAATTGGAAGGGAACACAGTAGATGTGAAGTTCATGTATTGAAAACGAAACATTATCATAGAAATTGTTTGTTTTATTCCGTAAATACAGCTGCACGTACAAAAAATATTCATCGACATGGCTTTAACCCATCTTTAGCCTGATGCAGTTATCCATCTAGGCATAGACTCGTAGAGTTCTCGGGTGTCTCCTGCCTAATTTTATGCCATACTTTTTCCAATCGATGCGATGCGGAGACTGCTGAAGAGACCTGCTCTTCAGAGCCTAAACTTGATCAATTGGAGAAAGAATTCTAGCGTTCATGCAAGTCAGAGAAGTAAGAAGAAAAGATTTGGAGAGGCATATAGTGTGAGGCTGTACGTCGTGAGCTCTTTCCCGTGGTTGTCTAAGGTTCTTCCAGAGGAAAAAACATTTTATGACGGATCTATACGCGACCTTCAACTAACAACTCCTACTCTTTTGGGCCAGCAATTTTCCTAAAAGAAGAAAACGTGATATGCAAATTAAGTTTAATATATATATATTCCTTCTTAGCGAGTTTGAGAGTTAGTAAATTATGAGTAGATTAGAATTGAAGTGAATAATGAATAGCTAGTAAATTGGCAGCGATGAGAATTGGTAAACAAAGATTAATAAAGTGATTAGTTTAGCTAATCAAGAAGTGTTAGAGTCTAATTGCAATTAATTGGAAGACTGCTTAAAGTCAGGTACTGTCAACTTCGTATTAAGTTAATGTTTAGAGTGTTAAAGTAATAGTGAGGACGTAAAATATTTAAGCTCTGTGTAAAGTAATATTAAAGAAGAAGAGCTGCATTATTGAACATATTCTCCCCAAACGCGAATCTCGTCTCTCTCTCTCTCTATTACTGAACTGAATTATCTTATTTATAGTGTTATTTGTGTTTGAGTTGTTTTAGTGATAAATAAAATAATTGAAATTCTTCATGTCGTATGATCCTTTAGTTTCTTCCACACCTTTAGCTGGGACAAAGGGTAGAAGGGTTTTAAATTCGTTTCAATTTCTACAAAAGAAACACTTTTAAGTCTATCAAATCCCTATCTAAATTTAATCTAAGCTAGGAGAGCCACCAGGTTAGTTATTAATTTAAATATCTATAATAATAAATTCAATACTTATCATGAATCGTAGATTCTCGAAAATAATAAGCATCATAAAAAGATCTAGCTGATCCTTTCATTTGAACGTCGGTAATTTTATGTACTACTTCTCTTATATTCCGAATGACAGCAATCGCCAACCTTACTCCCTTCCCCCTTCATTTGGCTTAAAATATCATTAAGAAGCTGTTCCTTTACAGAAAGTGGCTTTATAATCATATAACATCAAAAAGATACTATCAACAGAGAATTAGTAAGAGTCGTGAATGGAAACCGTTCTACATTAGCCTGTCAAAATGTAAGCTTTGAGGTCCATAAAGGTAAGACACTACGAGGAGAGGAGGGTAAAATCTTGTCGACGTACCTCCTTGCTATAAGGGTATCAACAGTTTTAACCTAAGGGTAACAAATATATATAAGGGTCTATCATAAAAAAAGGCATTCCATACTATAACTTTCGATTTACGGGTTTTGTGGTGGAGAACAGTTAGATTAGTATCCTACCGCTGTAATGAACGTCTTTAAAGACATCTTCGCTGGCCCTTGCTGCTCAGTTCGAAGCTGCTATTATCACTGAAAACATTTCTATATGAATTCGCGGGACTCTAGGATAAATTCATCCGAGGCCATAGCAAATATACCTGGTTACTGTACAGTAACTGATAACGTACCTGTTGTTGTCACTAATGCCACCTATCTGACGATGTCATATCACGGCCCATAAAATTCATCGTGGCAAAGGTTAGATGTAATCGCATCGTTAGCCGTTGCATTAAGCAAAATACAGGTGTCAGTACGTTTTGGCTCGATCCCACCCCAATTTTGAGGAGGAACATCCTACGAGTTGTCAGGGGCAACCCACTTCTCTTCCCCATCCACCAACTTCACAAGAGAACTTGCGACTCGACAGATGTTTAGAATACCCCCCCCCCCTGCCGCAAAGGCTCTCTTCCTTTACAAATATCCATTGCTTCTCCGCTATTCGAACCCAGGCCCTACGAGACAGCAATCAGCGTCGCTAACACTATATTGGATGGATGACTACGTCCCTTGTACTGTACAACAGTAAGGTGCAGGTCTTGCGCTTTACTGTTCGTCGTATTATTGTCTTCGTGATCTCAGCTCCATTCACTGCGTCTCCTAAATATGGTCATTGCACTCATTGGTGCATCGTCCATACTTCAGATAAATTCCATTAGGGGATGTGTGGCCCTATAATATGATCACTCGATTCTAACGTTCTGTTGTTGTTGTTCTTGATAATCCGCTATCTTCTTGATGCCCTGTAAAGCCATGGTTTATACATTTCATTAACAAAGAGATGTCAGCAAACAAAGAGATGTTGAAGGAGGGAAATTAAGTCACCCTCTTTCCTTTATGAAGGTCAAGATGCAGAAATCTGACGGAAAGATCATGATAACTGTTTTTGCGATCAGGGAATCCTCTTGATAGACTCCAGGAACAATCATTATTAGTTGAAATTACTTCTCAGATAAAAGACTACGTGATGCTCCGATCATGCAATTTTACTGTACAATCATCAAAGTCTTCTTTCCAATAATACACCTACGGACTTATCTTGGGGTGTTGTCGAGGAATCAAAAAAATGAAGCTTTAAAATTTCCTCAAACCCGCCTTATCCCTCGATCTTGAATGTGACTTTCTCCTTTTCCTAGAACTTTGAAGGTCAATGTGGTGTGGGAAATTTGACTATAAGAAAATGACATAATTCAAGAAATGGAACAATGGTTCTTGGCTCAATCAGCTGAGTTTTATGATGGTGGCCGTCAGAATGTGAATAAATACTGGGGAAAATAAATATCTTTGAATGACGACTATGTAGAGAATTCTTAAGAATAGTCGGTACCCCCCTATCCCGCTAATGTTAAATTTAGCTATTTTATGTACCTTTTTCTCAGAAACTGTTCAATACAAAAACTTCAAATTTTGTCGGTATATTAATTATACTTTTATATTTATACTGAAGTGAGCTTTTTCATATATATTGCTTAGTTTTTTCAAAAATTTCCAACGTAAAACCATCACTATGAATTTTTTGAAAATTGTCATTTTTTTTCACAATGACTGACTTTTCCAAAAATATTTTGGGAATTTTAAAAAAATCTCACTTCACTATATATAGTTACATATCAGTTATGTCCACTGAAATTTGCATGATGATCCTATCAGTCAATTCTGAGAAAAAGGAACACGCAGTTTGAAATTTTTGATTTTGAGATATATATGCATTTTTAATATGAAATGTCACTTCATCACAAAAATTATGAATTACAGCATGCATTTGTCCCATTATATTACACATTAGCTTATCCTATATTTAAGGCTTTTTTGTTTTCTGTTTTACTTAAATTGCCCACAAAATACATGTATTGCATTTTTCAGTTTTCGTTTAACGAGATGTTTTGTAATATTTACATTAGTTTTCTCAAGATCTGTATCAATTTTTGAAGAAGTTTTATGTGTGATGAATGACAAACATCAAAGGTGAGAATAAAACACCATGAATGCCTTGTAATAATGTATCAAAACGTGAAAGTAAGGATTTTGAAATATGTGATTATACGACATTTCTCAAAAGTTTTCATTAATGTTTTGTATATACACATGCACAAACAGTATTTTTAAAAGTATCAGATCTCAATAATTGATAAACTGATCAAATGATTTCTTAAACAGCCTAAATGAAACTGTTTTTATCTTTTTAAACTTTGAAATTTATGTATATAACAAGTTTTACATGCAACGACAAAATTCATCACATATCAGCATATCATTACGTATACATATGTACCTTTTTTCAGAAACTGTTAAATATTAAGACTTCAGATTTTGTCTGAATATTAATTAACTTTAATATTTATACTGAAGTGAGAGATATTTCAAATATATTGTTAAGTGTTTTTCAAAATCCTGCTATGTAACAGTAGCACAAGCAACGAAAAAGTCATCACATATCAGCATATCATCACATATACATATATACATTTTTCTCAGAAACTGTTAAACATTAAGACTTTAGATTTTGTCTGAATATTAATTAGACTTTAATATTTATACCGAAATGAGATATTTCAAATATATTGTTAAGTGTTTTTAAAACCATGCAACATAAAATATTACTATGAATTTCTTGAAAATTTTCATGTTTTTAATTACAATAAATGCTGTATGTTAAAATATTTTGGGAAAATTTATAAAGGCTCACTGCAGTATACATAGTTACATTTGAGTTATATTTCATTGAAATTTTATGAGCATCCTTTCATTAACTTCTGAGAAAAGGTACTTTCATTTTGATAAATAAACTTTTGAAAAATGCATTTTTAACTTGAAATGTCACTTTATCACAAAAATTAGGAATTACAACATGTATTTGCCCCATTTATTTAACATTAGCATCAAGTCAATATTTTTTAAGTAAAAAAAGTATCAAAAAAGTTTTCAAATTCTCAGAAAATACATACATAGCATTTTTCAGGTTTTGTTTAACGAGATATTTTGTAAAATTTACATCTATTATCACAAAATCTCTATATATTTTAGAAGAATTTGTAGCATTTATGTATTACAAATATCAAAGTAGAGCATATATCATCATAAATATAATGTGAAAAATTCATCTATATGGTTTTGTTGTGCATTGGAAAAAACATAATTTTACGTCATTTCGAAAGTTTTCATCAGTGTTTGTGTGTTCATATGCAAACATAAGTTTCTAATACTGTTATATTTCAAAAGTTTCTCTAAACTGGACTCATGGTTTCTTAAATAGCCAAAATAAAACTATTTTTATGTTTTTATACGTGATATTTATGTATTTTTATGTATGTAACCAGTTTCTTGCAACGACAAATAGTATTACACATCTGAATTTTTGTATGTACAATTCATTCAGAAACTTTTGAATATTTAAGTTTAAAAACTTGTCTGTACAGTAAAGAAACATTTATATTTATACTGAAATGATATTTTTTTTAAAGAAAATTTAGATTTTTTTAAAAACAGACTTTTATTTATCATCACTGAATTTATTCAAAGTTGTTTGTTTTTTGACACATGTGCTCTTAGCTAAATGTTTTTTGTTTTGTAATATTTTCAAAATATCACTTCAGTATGCACAAGAATGCATAAGGAATATATAATGTAAATTAACAGTTTTTTTCTCACATATAGTAAATTGAGATAAATTTTATTTTTTTAAACACAGTTTTAAAAATATAAAATTATGAAAATAGTAATTTTGAAAAAAAATACCTTGAAAAAGTAAGCATTTTCTAAATACTAAGAAATAATAATTATTTTATTACACTTGGAAACATGTTGTAACAAGGAACTCCGCCACCAAACTAATACAGTTAATCGAACAGTCCTCTAAAGTTAATTGCACTTGAATAAACCAAAAAAAGGCTTTGCAATTGTTTCAGGATATTTAAAAGGCAAATATCTGTCAAAAAGTGGCGTGGGCCGCCAGTTGATGATTTTTTAAAAAGTCATTTTGTCATACTTCTAATTGAAAATATGCCATAAATGTTATATCCCTACAAAGGTAATGAACTACAGATTTTAGAAATATCAAAAACTCAAAATCGATCATTTCATGATTTTTATCCTACTGACTGCCCCCTTAAGAATAGCAGATAGAAATTAAACTTTTTATTTCTATTATTTTTAGCAAAAATTTTAACTTTACACTACCTTTTATTTTATACATTGTGGGAAATCGTGATTTACGACATTGTTATAGTAGATATATGTGAATCATATAATTAATAAAGGAATATTTCACAAGTTTGTGAAATATGCTGTTAGTTTTAATTCATTCCTTTTCAAATTAATATTTTATTCTGCTCTGTGAATTCGATTTCTTACAGAAGCTTATATTCATTCCACAAGTTCTTTATGTAAATACTGAAATGAATTGTATTTTCTATTAGTACAACTCTTTTTTCAATTCTTACTATTAGTTTACACTCTTCTATATATGTTTGTATTTATATGTATATATATATATATATATACATATATATATAATTATATATATATACACTGCTGGCCACCGTAAATGCAACACCCTGAAGGAAGCACGCAAATAACATGAAATTTACAACATGCATTATCGGAGGTGAGATATGCAAATGATTAGAATTTCAGCGCAGACACACATCACGCACGCCTCTGGCGAAACCTCAAAGCGTTATTTAAGGTTTGGAGATTTCGACGATTTAAAGTTCGGCAATTGTGATTTTCTTGTGGTTTTTTCAAAAAACGATCAGTTATGTTTCGTAGAAAACAGCGATCAGCTTTTGATCAAGTATCCGAGTTCGACAGAGGAAGGATAGTGGCCTACCGAGAGTGGGGATTACATTTCAGGGAAATCGGTCGTCGTGTTGGATGAGACCAAACAACTGTAATGCAGATATGTGACCGTTGGATGCAGGAGGGTACTACGGACCGACGTGGTCCATCGCATCTACCTCAGTGCACCACTTCACGTGAGGGCAGGCAAATTGTGCGCCTGGCAGTGACAGTTCGCTCAGTCCCATCATGAACCATAGCACAGCACATTGAGTCTGTGACGCATCATTCAGTGTCTGCGCGTACCATTCGACGCCGTTTACAGCGGAGTGGTCTGTCCTCAAGACGTCCATTGCTTGGTCTACCCTTGACGCAGAACCACAGATGTCTCCGCCGCCAATGGTGCGATGAAAGAAGGATGTAGACGGTAGAATGGAATGAAGTTGTCTTTAATGATGAGTCACGCATCTGTCTAAAACTCCCCAATGGTCGGATTCGATTCTGCAGACACCGTGGAGAGAGGATGCTGAACAGCTGCGTTATGTACCGCCACACTGGTCTGGCGCCGGGTCTCTTATGGTATGGGGCGGTATTGGATATCACTCTCGCAATCCTCTAGTACTCATTGTCGGTACTTTAAATAGCCAGGGCTACAACTCCGAGGTGTTGGAGCCAGTTGTCCTTCCTTACCTTCAGGGCTTGCCCACAGCCATATTTCAACAGGATAATGCGCTATCACACGTGGCACGCATTGTCCAAAGGTTCTTCGTCAATCACCAGATTGAATTGCTTCCCTGGCCGGCTCGCTCTGCGGATCTTTCACCGATAGAAAACATGTGGTCCATGGTTTCTCAACGATTGACCCATATTATACCCGCAGCTGCCACACCAGATTAAATTTGGCAACGTGTGGAAGCTGATTGGTCTGCTGTACCCCAAGAACACGTCCAAAGTCTCTTTGAATCAATGCCGAGGCGTGTGGCAGCGGTGATCTCCAACAATGGCGGCCCAATCTGGCTACTGATTCTGGCAGGAACCCTACTTCACAGAAGTCTATAAATTTAATCATTTGATACTTGGTCAACATGTTATCTACAAAATAAATTTTGTTGTGCTATATCTTGTATTTCTTGGTGTTGCATTTACGGTGGCCAGCAGTATATATATATATCTTGTTCACTTTTTCAAACATTTATAAAATACTTCCTATTCATCCATTCAAGTTCGAATACATTTTTTAAACTTGTAATGGATGACACTTGATGTTAATACAGTTTTTTTCAAATATTAATTCAGTAATTAAATTAAAAAATGAATAAATGGTAACAAACAAAAATAATTCTCCAACAGCATATATAGAAAGGAAAATTGCTCGTTGTGTCTCTGTAGTGCAGTGGATAGCGCGGTGAACTTTTAATCAAAAGGTCGTGTGGTCGAATCCCCCCCCCAAATGACGTAATTTCTGAGAATGTGATTACTTTTTTTACTATACTGTTTTATTAGAATAAATTTAATGAATGAATAAATATTGTAGTAACAAAATAGTCCAACACCCTATATAAAAGGAAAATGGAAAATTTTTCATGGAAAATCATTTTATATTTTGTCACTTACGGGGTCTGAGGAGTGTTAACAATTTTTTTTTTCGAATTTTCGAAAAAAATATGTCTTGTTCTTCATTTTTTTCTGAACATTTTGATACTAACCACGTGGCAATACTCTAAAAACTTCGAAAGTTATTCAAAAAATTGCAAACAGCAATTTAGTCATAACAACTTTTAAATGGACACATGCCACGCCCATTTATTTTTAAATTTAGGCATACCTTTCATTTTTCTGTTTTTAATAAGCCTCATGAAATATTTTAAGCGCTTGAGTTGATCAGAAGGAAGCCTGCAACTCAACACATTCATTCTGCTCTGTTTTGATTCTCTTGTGTTTACTTTAGTACACGTTTTTTTAAAACGCTTATCTAAAGCGAAGATTTTTGTTGTTTTATTTTGAAAAAATCGTTGGGCAATGTGCCCCAGGAAAAGATTTATAGGAAATAAATATTTAAAGGTAAGTGACTCACATGTTACAGATATGAAAGATACGAGGAAGTGTGTAGAAATGAAAAGTACAAGTAAGTGTGCCGAAATGAAAAATGCTTCTAGTAAAAAACTTTCAGGAATTCTGACTTCATTAAAGTCAAATCTTGTTAAGGTAAGAGAAAACTTCAAAGAATATCGTATTTTTGATTTTATTTAAACCTTTAGCTCTATTTTGTCAGTATCATGCTGTTTAAAATGTCATAAACCATTAACAATTAATGAAAAATCCACTCGTGGTTTATGTTCGAATTTTGAAATACATTGTAAAAAATGTGGGAGTATTTGTACTTTTTCAAGCTGTGAAAACATTGGGAATAAAAATAATGCTCCAGAAATTAACAGAAGATCTATTTTAGCAATGGGATGCATAGGTCAAGGTTTAGAGTCATTAAAAACCTTTTGTTCTGTAATGAGTCTTCCTAATCCTGTTGAACAAAAATCATATGATGTTATTAATAATAAACTTTCACTTGTTATGAAGGAAGTCGCCGAAGAAAGCATGAACAGGGCAGCTGTCGAAGAAAATTCTTCGTTACCTGATAACATTTTAACGGTAAGTGGTGATGGGACCTGGAAGACGAGAGGACATTCATCGTTGATTGGAGTATGTACTCTAATGGGGCCGAAACAGGTAAGGTTTTGGATAGGGAAGTGTTGTCCTCATTTTGCAAATGAAGCGACAGTTATAAAGGAGTAAAGTTTGGTATCAAGTACAATAAATAGCAAAGAGCGCATAAGATTTCACGTAGAAAAAATTATTCTGGCTCTGCTGGTAAGATGGAGGTTGACGGGATGTTGAGGATTTTTAATCGATCAGAAAAGCTTCACAACCTGAAATATTCGAACTACATAGGAGATGGCGACACAAAAACATTCAATGCCCTTTCTGAAAACAATCCATACGGCGATGACCATCTTATTCAGAAAATAGAATGTGTAGGCCATGTGCAAAAGAGAATGGGTACAAGACTTAGGAAGCTTAAATTAGTATATGGTAAGAAGAAATTATCTGATGGTAAAACTATAGGCGGTAAAGGTAGGTTAACTGATAGTTTAATTGATAAGCTTGCGCATTACTATGGTAATGCTATTCGATGCAATTCTACTAGTGTAAAGGAAATGCGGAAAGCCATTTGGGCTGTTTGGGGTCATTCTTGCAACACCGATGATGAACCGATGCACTGATTTTGTCCTACAAATCCAAATACATAGTGTAAGTATAATGCCGCAATTAATAATAATTTACAAAATTATAAACACAAACCCTCAGTTGCGAAAGCTGTTCGAGATGTAATTAAGCCTGTATTTACAGACTTATCTCATCTGGCACTCCTGAAGAAATGTTTAGGAGGTAAGACACAGAATCCTAATGAAAGTTTAAATTCATTAATCTGGAAGTTTTGTCCGAAGACGATTGATTCTAGCCTTCAGATTGCAGAGATTGCAGCAAATCTAGCAACCAGCATTTTTAATGATGGAAATCAAATACTTATTAGAATTTTAGAGAAATTTGGCTTAAAAATTAACAAAAATGTTTGCGTGTCCCTGGCTGAACGTGACAATCGTCGAATCTTTACGTCAAGAAAGAGGAGCTCAACGTCATCGTTTGAAGCTCGCAGAGAAAAAAATTAAAAAGAGTACAGAAATTGTGCTGTTTGAGCAACAGGAAGGCATATCCTATGATCCTGGAGGATTTTAGCATGTAAGTTTTAAAATTTATTTTCTGAAATTCAATTTAAAACTTTAAAGCCTTTTTTCTCAGTTTGTGTTTTTTTCACTTACGCGCATTGCGTTTCAAAAACTATTATACTTTGATGCATAAAACTTTACAGAATTATAAACTCTATCATAATCTTTAAATCCTAGCTATTTATAGTATTACATATTTGTAATGTTTTGAAAAATTTCAAAAAAATTAAATTTTTTGAAAAAGTTTTTAAAAATGTACTTTTTTTATTTTTTAAAAATATTATTTTTTATTCTTTTTATATCTAATCGCTACCATCTAATAAGGATATATTTGACTTTATAAATCAACTTATTGCTAGTAATTAGAATTATTATTTCAGAAAATATCATGCGCGTCGTAAAACTTACTATTTGTTTCTTACAAAAAATTTTCTTATATTTATGTGCTTATTATTTTTAAAATTATGATTATATTTTAAACATTTTATACTTTTTTGAAACTTTATTCCTTTATAAAAAATGTGCAAAAGAATCAAATTATTTCATTTTAACCTCAAAGAATTATTTCTATTCGAAAATTGTTCATATTTTGTGCTCTCGAAACATTTTTAACACCCCTGAGACCCCTTAATATTGTGATTCTGTCATATGTATATGCATATATATATATTAATTATAACTATTTAATAAAAAGTTACTATAATAAAATGCTTTTTTGTTGACCTAAGTATAAATTGACTTAAATTTTTTTTATATTACTTGCTTACATGATAGATACGTTCCTTACTAAAAGGTGCAAAAACATAGAGTAAAAAATGCCTGTAACGTATGGTAAGTTTGGTAATATATTCTACACACACACACACACACACACACACACACACACACACACACACAACTTGAAAATATCGTGTAAGATGAAAAACTTGAAAATAATTTCCCATTAAAGCCGTGCAAGGTAAGTAATGATGAAATCCATGTTACGCACTTATAAAACAAAAACAATTCATTTTTATGTCAAAATAAAATGAACTAGTGTACAGCGAAAAATGAGTCTGTAAGTGCACATAGCATTCAAATTGAAATTAGGAATAAAACTACAAACAACTATTCATCGCTACTTGATAGCAAGATTACACGTTTGTTACAAACTGGATCATCAGAATTTTGTCAGATTTTTCTAGCACAAATGTCAGCTTTGACTACGACATTGCGATTTAGGATCACACCTCCCTATACAAACCTATATAAAATCCGAAACATTTATTTTTCTAAAGGGGCGGCGCATTGGTATTTTAAACTTTGCAGACTTATTACGTTCCCCAGGAGATAGTAACACTTTTTGGCGTGACACCATATACGCGACACCAATTACCGCAAGTAATTTTGACGCCCATTTTCCTCACCAGAGGGAGGCACCTGAGCTCTGACGATGCGAACCTGTACTAAGATTTAATTTTGCCGAGAGCACCCAAGCTAAACAGGGATCTAGGTATCTTTTACTTGTAGTATAATCATACGACATGGCCGCTGTCGATTTACTTCATCATGAGTGCCGGGGTCGAACCCGCAACCTTAGGTGCAGAAGGAAAGCGACAAACCAATCACGTCGCCCAGACTCCATGAAAAACAAAGACATGAAAATGTGTTCTATTAGCTAATAGTTACAATCAACAAAAGTTAAACTAAATTTTAAAGTTAAAAAAAATTCTATTAACTCTAAATAGTTTTCAGGAGTTACTTTAAAATTTCGAAAGGCCTGAACTCTGTTGGAAATCCTTGGTCTACCCAAAGGGTCACCAAACGTTCTTGAAAGCGCACCCTAAATCAAAAGTAATTATAAATGCACCAACATATATAGATCAAATCATTGTTTATTTAGGAAATTTTAACATCAGGAGAGAGAAACTCTGCTTCCTCTCCGCTGAAGAGCCTAGTAGTCAAGGTTCGTGCCCAGCGTGTCAGGAATTCAAGCCTTGGACCACTGAAGACCCGCCTTGTAGAGGAGGCTGATGCTTGTTAAATCTGTCAAGACTCAAACGTCCTCTCGTTGGTGGGGTGTGAAGTTTGGAGAGGGGGGGGGGACAGTTTAGATAACATGGTGGCAGGTGACTCACTTGGCATGGTTTAAAATTACATGTTTCATCTCCAATAACCCACGTACAACTTTATAGTGCGATGTTAATAGTCGGATTCAGAAGTTCCCGAACTGAGCCTATAACGTGGAAATTTTTTGCAGAAAAGTGACTAATACCATTTCTGTGTGTGTTATTGTATTCTTCCCCTTTTCTAAAAAAAGTTTGTTCCTTAAGGACGTGGTAAGTAGCTCACCCGGTGTCGTGTTTGGTGGGTGGATGTATTTAATCGCCAGGTATATTGTGAGAAATTGCGTTTATTGAGCGGTTAACGGATATTATATAGTATTTGTCTATTTGTTTGGGTAAAAGTGCTACGGAGACTGATGCAATTTTGTAGCAGGTATAAGGCTATGATATATTATCGCGAACGCAAGCTTTTGAGTGAAGTGTTGAAGGGAAAGTGTCGAAGACGACAAATGCTCTGGACGCTTGCAGACTTCCCCCATCCCTGAAAACATCTAAAAAGTTTTGGCGGCGGTACGTAAGAACAGGCTTAAAACCATAGCAAAATCATTTGGGATATTCTTGGCCACGGGCTAATGGATACGGACTAAGGAAATTAACATGCATAGGGTGGGTAAGACTAATATGCAGATGAAGTTAAAAGTGCATCGCAGGCCGAATTTAAGGACATTACTAAAAATGGATTCCAGAAATGTTTCTATAACCTTTAAAGGCCATAGCAAAAGCGTGTTATTATTTAAGGTTCTTATTTCGAAGGAGGATGTGTTTCAGCAGCTTATTTGGTAATATTTTTTAAGTTTTAGACTTAATCAGGAAACTTTTGAGTCCTATTACGTAACTCTCCCTCACCCCTGCCTAAGTTCCAAACAACAAAAAGAGAGATTTATCCCTTTCTGCATTCAAAAATAAGGGAAAAACGAGGAATACAATTGGATTGTTATAGTCACGAATTCAAGTGGAGATAAATATTAGTAATTTTGCGTAATTGAATATAAATGATTTAAACAAAAAGTTTCAATCGCTCATTAAGTCACGTGTAAGCTATAAAGATATTATTGTTCTAGAAATCCTGAAAAGACCTGTTAAAAAATTCCAGGCCTAATCTTTTAAACGAGGATGCTCGAATAAATATGTCAAAATACAGATTTTAATCTTTTATTGTAAAATGAAATGAAACTTGTTTTTCGAAATAGGTAATCGTATGATGATATAGATAAAAAAAAATATATGGGATGAGAGTTTAAAGAAAATTTAAGTTCTTACGTACACATACGCACATACACACATATATATATACAGGGTGTCCAGCCTTTATGTGACCCAATAGCTAATGCCCGAACCGTTTGGTTTAGAAATGTACTTCCAATTTGAAAAATGTTTTAAAACAGGTAAAGAATGTTTTTACGTGCTTTTAGAACCAAAAAACCCATTTAGAAAAAACAATTTTAAAAAATAATTTTTTTATACGGTCTCCAGGTCCTATCACTTATATTTAGGAAAAATGCAGTACACAAAAACAAAGTAAACACAAAAAGTTTCATTTAATTACGATAAAAACTGGCCGAGTTATGGAACTTTGAAAATCATACATTCTATCCATTTTCTGGGGTATTTCCAAGAAGCTGGTAAGGGGCCGTCTCCAAAGTAAAATTAGTTGGAACTCTGCTAGGAAACCTTTACTCTTGCACGTCACTCTTATGTAAATCGTTTTTAAATTTAAAAGCATGCGTTAATAATACAATAATTGAGTACTTAAGAAATAAAATTTATTCTGTGTACGTGTAAAACGTAGAAAAAATAAAATATTTTGGACGAAAAAAACATTTTAAAAGCAGTTCCAAAAAAAATAGACTTATATGCTGCGGCTTCAGTCTGATTTGCTGCGTTTTTGCAGATCATGAAGAACGTTAAAAATCTATTGTGTAGCATACAGTCGTATTCTAATATTAGGAATTCTAGTACGGGAGAACGAGATGTATACAATTGAAGAATACCGCGAAATGGTACTGCTTTATGGGCAGTGTAATAGAAATAAGAGAGAGGTGGCAAGACTTCATGCCATTTAATTTCCCACTCGAAGAAATCCATCTTCTTGTATGTGCTGTTCAACACTTGTATAAAACTGGGAGTTGTCATAGATGTATTCCCTTGTCTCGCGCCACACCTCATGCCTTCACCACTATTTAAGTTAATTTGGTCATTCTAATATAATAAAAAGCCCCTGATTCATGATTGGCGCATCATTCCACATTATGCAATAATTTGAATGACAAATCCTGTATTATTTTGCTGCTATTTGTTAAGACAAGGTGTTTTATATATAATCTTTTCGGTACAAGTTGTATTGCTTTAATTTAATTTTTATTGTTTGCCACACAGCAATACAAATTGTCAATCTATGATGTTTACTACAATGTTTTGATTTTTCTATGATGTTTTTTTTCTTCTTTTTTTTGCTCTTTCTGTAGATAGTGAATTACTGTTCTCTAAACTCAATTTATATACGACCCCCTTTTATGAGCAACTCAGATGCTTCAAATTTATGTAGGCATAACTGGGCCAGTTTTTATCGTAATAAAATGAAACTTTTTGTGTTTACTTTGTTTTTGTGTACTGCATCTTTTCCTAAATGTAAGTGATAGGACTTGGGGACCGTATAAAAATTTAATTTTTGTAATTTTTTTGTAAATGGGTTTTTTGGTTCGAAAAGCACGTAAAACATTCCTTACATTTTTTAAAACATTTTTCAAATTTGAAGTGCATATCTAAGCCGAATGGTTCGGGAATTAGCTATTGGGTCACATTAAGGCTGGACACCCTGTATATAAATGTAAATAACAATGGCCCTCTTCACATATGTATAAACGGATACTAACTTCTAGGGTACTCATACTACACTTTGGAGACGACTGGCAAAGACAATACCTCGATCAACTCAAAGAATGCTGAAAAAATTGAAAGAAGTCAAATATAAAACTTGACATAAAACATATTAAAAAAGGCTTTTTATTTATCAAAATATAATATTCAATTCACACTAATACATAAAACTATTAAACCATTTTTCGTATAAAATTATGAATTTTATGTCCAAAAATGGGTAAAAATAACCTCAAAAATTTTACAAATTTGAATTTTTGCCGAGAACATAACCAAATCCCATATGATTCAATATTGTATGTTTACAAATTCTACAGATTTCGACAATGATCAAACATTTTTTCAAACGCTAACTTCGAACCAAAATATTTTCTATAAATTAAATTAAAAAAAATCTTTTTAATATCTTGTTGTTGATATAGTATCCTCGAATACTATACAGAACTTCTTTAACCCCTTGCCAGTGTCGGCTGAATCCAGTTCGTCGAAATTCTATCACACGCTTCGGCATAGAATCAAAGAGGCCTTGAATGTATCGTTGGGGGTACATAGTCCATGCGGCTTCCACATATTTCCAAAGTTGATCAGCAGTGGGTGGTGTATCCCGAGCCAGTCGTTGTGCAAGCATTGACCACACGTTTTCAATTGTCGTTGGATCGGGAGAACAAGCACGCCAAGGAAGCAATTCAATCTGATGGGTAAAGAATGCTTAAATATTCTGATGCAGCGCTACAAATTTTACTTTGAAGTAACATCCTAACATCTACTCAGGTTCGATTATTTGACTTAGTCTGCATCATGATAGTGGCTAGTACTTAAAATTAGTTAATGAGATAATGCACACTAATGACATTACTCGCTTTAAAATTAAATTAAATTGTTTATTTAATTCAGAGAAAACACATTACGAAATTAATATTAAACATTATTTACAAACAAATTAAAATTCCACTTAGCTGAAACGGTAGCGAGGTGATGGGAGGCCGGCATGGTGCACGAAGTTATTTATATATTCTCGGAATCAAATTGTCATTTTTATCTTAATCTGCCGAGAAATGTCTCGGCTCCTGCTTTTTAAGTGAGGGCAAATTACCCCTTTTTGCATCCGCGAGCCCTTTGGTCTCGCCTAGTCATTAGTCAGGAACCAAGCGCAAAGTTACAAAAGTCGCGACTCTCTCTCTAAATTTATGAGTCCATTCAACTTTCATGACCGTTGACATCCCGCGCTGGTACCCCCGGTTTAGGAATCCGACCACATCCTGTCAACAATAAACAAGGGGAATACACAAATTACATGTGTCTTGGGGGCCATCTTCAAACCCGATCAGCATCAAAGCCTTCCAGCCTCCAAGCCACCCATCAATTGCTTAAAATGTGTGATCACGCATTATCCTGTTGGAATATGGCTGATAGCAAGCGCTGAATGTATGGGAGGAACACGGGCTCCAACACCTCAGAGATGCAACGCTGGTTATTTAACCCTTTGACGGTTAGGGAAACGAGAAGTTTTCGTTTACTTAATTCGCGCAGCATTACGAGTAAACAGTAGTCGAAAGTGGCAGCTGTTTTCCCCAGCCGTTCTTCCGAAAATGTCACCCTTCTCTGGTGATGCCGTAGATAGCTCGCCTCACGCGTTTTAAAAATTTCTTAAAGTATTTGTAGTACATAAATAACAGTTTTTACGCACTTTAAAATGATTAATAAATGATAATTATTAAATAGTAAATTATAAATGATTATAATCGATTATATAAATAATAATAGTTAATTATAAATATTAGACAAATACTAAATTGAAAGGACTAAATAAGGTCAAACCTTCTCGAACTCATGAGGTTAGAAAAACTAGGAGTTTCAATTAACTTTCTTTTTGACCAATACATTCTTACAGTTGGTTTCGTAATTATTCCTTGCAAAATTAATGTTGCAAAAAATACTCTCAATTCATTCGCATCAGTTTCACTCCAATGATGAGTTCGGGAATGTTCTTTTCTCTTAAATTTATTTAAATTTTCATCAGCAAAAATGTTGGTTTCAGTAACAATATGATTTAAAATCTCATCAGTAAAAAACAGCTCGAAGTACTCTAGTGGGTCAGAAATATTTGTCACGCAAGCTTTCATGCCCACATCGCCAGTAAAACTAAATCGACTAGGAGCGTGAGAACTTGAATTAATTTTACACCACTGTCGAACACACGAAAAATCTTCCTCGTCGCTTGAATCGTCTTCTGAGCTTGATATACTGTGAACAAAGTCTTCATCAGACACAAAACTTGATAAGCTTTCTGTATCACAATCATAAACATCATCATAATTATGTAACTTTCGCTTTTGAGCCATTTTACTTTACAAACACCCTAAAACAAGCGCCAAAATACACATAAGAAGAAGAAGGTAAAAAAAAATCCCCCTTCATTATGAAAAGAAATTTATGGAACCCGTACTGCCATCTGTAGGCAGTAAAACTAACTAAATTTCGCGAGTCGGAATCGTTTGTAACATAATCAATGCAGAATAATAACGGTGAACGAGCTCAGCTCGTCAGCGCGCATTGGGGAAAATTTTCACTACGCGAGTAGTGCTCGTTTCTAACCATTTCGGTCAAAATTTTGCCCACGAGCGGAACTCGTTTGCGCGCATTATGAAGCAAGATTCGATTGCGAGCTGAACTCGTTCATAACCGTCAAAGGGTTAATGTACCGGTAATGCGTACTAGAGAGGTGTGTCAGTGAAATCCAATACCACCCCCAAACCATAATACCGGACGCAGGACCAGTGGGGCGATGCATAACGCAACAGTTCAGCAGCCTCTCACCATGGTGTCTCCAAACTTGAGTCCAACCATCGTGATGTTGCAGGCAGAAGCGGGATTTGTCAGTAAAAACAATGTAGTTCAATTCCGTTTTCCATGTCCACCGTTCATAGCACAATTAACGGCGTAAACGTCTTTGGTTTCCAGTCAAAGGTAAACGAAGAAATTGACGTCTTACGTACTCTCCACTCAGCTGCAAAGAACGTCGATTGGTACGTACGGACTCTGAATGATGCGTAACAGACTGAATCTATTGTGCTATGGTTCGTGATGTGGCTACGCGATCCATCACTGCAATGCACACAATCCGCCTGTCATCACAGGCAGAGGTGCAACGATGTAGGTGCGGTCGGCCCCGTTGGTCCATCGTTTTCTCCTGCATCCAGTGATGACACAGCCGTATCACAATTGCTTAGTTTCATCCAACACGGTGACCACTTTCTCCGAAGGATAATCTGGAATCTCTATAGGCTACTATTATTCTTCAGTCGATTTCAGAATCTTAGCCAAAAGACGCTCCATGTCTTCCAAGAGGCATGGGTAAACAGCTCACGCAAAAAATTCGCACGAAAAAACACTTACCGTATTTCAAATCGCCAATCAGTTCTTCCCTTATATAGTGCTTGGAGGTGGCTCTGCGGTCGCTTTTGATGAACGTCTGCATTATAATGCTAATCATTTCATATTTCATCGCCACCAACGCATGATCTAAATTTCACATGGTTTGCATTCTTCCTTCAGGGTGTGGTATTTTGTGTGGCCTGCAGAGTATTTTATGTATCTTATATCAGTTCTACTCACCCTTTTTCTCGCCACTGACCAGTAAACGTTTGGTAATTTTATCGCGGCCTGTGGGTAGAAGAGTGGTGATTGTTTATGTTTTATATATATTGTTTTGATGTTAAGGTTTTTAATTTTATTGTATGTAAATATGTGTGTCTCTGCAGAATAAAATACAAATACATCAAAAAATAAATGTTACTGTATAAATGAGATATAAAGTGATTTCCAAGGAAAGTTACTCAAACTCGAGAGAAATACCTCACAGTAAATAAAATAGAAATAACTTCGCGAGCCCGGGGGTTGTGGACCACTGTCTTATACCTATCAAAAAGAAATTTGCAAGGAAAACAAAGGAAAAAATATTGTCCAGAAATTCATTGTATTTTCACAATTTCAAAAAATAATTTTATATTAAAATTAATGAGTGTTAATGACATTTTCTAACTTTAAGCCTATTAATTTTAAACATACAATATTTAATATTCAGTAATTTAAAAAAAAGATTACATTACCACTTGTGTTCTTAAACTTAGTTACTGGTAGTCTGGTAACTTTGAGTTTTTTGTTTGAAAATGATTTCTCTCTCACAATACACTTCGCATCTTTACAATGTACCAAAAAGCTTCAGATGTATTTTCTTTACACTGTAATCAGCGTCGAATTGTTTCAAATGATTTTATCATTTCATCACACGATGGTCCAGAAATATTTTAAAATTAGGGAGAAAAAACTCAAACCATACGAGAAAAAATTCGTTAAATAGAAAATGCCCCTCGCTATTTGGAGGTTATTTTATGAAGAAAATCGTAAAATGTTCTTGGTTCCAGGTAAAAGTTCGCAAAATAGAGGCTCATAAAATGGAGGTCTGACTGTAATTATATATAGGTAGTATATATAATAGGTAGTATATATACCCCATTATATATATTCATTTATTATTGGGTTTGAAGTCCCGTGTTATATTTTCATTCCCAGGATTTTAGGATTACATATTATCCAAATCCTTAGATTTGGATTGGACTATTTATGAAAAATACTTACACTTTAGCATTGTTGAAATTACATAATAAAACTGTAAACATTATTAAAAAATGGTTTAATATTATTATTTATTGAACAAAAATCAAAACAAAACTTAATTCATCATTAAAAAAACAATTCAAAAAATGGTACATAATGAAATTTTAAAAAAAACATATCTTCATTTCTTGTGTTTCTGTAAATAAGCTTTTAAAAAACACAGCTCGTTGTAATCGAAAAAAGGCTTCCTATTTTTGTTACAAACTATTCTGTCTAAGAAAATGATTGTTCAAACTCTACAGTAGTAGACTTTTTCGTCATTAAATAGGAGTATGTTCTTTACAGATAGTCACCTGTCTTCCTCCATTTTCAAAAAGAGACCTATTCTTTTTTTTTTTTTTTGAATTTTTGATGACAGTGACTCAAATTCAATAGGCTGTCTGGTGCACATTTCCCTCTTTGATAACTTTATCTAGCTCTTCTGCTACACTTAATGATTTTTATGCACAAATTGATTGATTCAGTTATTGAACCAGAACGTGAATCAATTTTAAATTTGCCTCATTTGAAATAGAAGGTTCAGTTGCATGAGCTGTTAGTAATGTAGCGGGATTTGAAGCGTCAAGTCTTTCAAGCAGGTCCACTATTAATTTGTAACACACGGGACCTACTCTAGAACCCAGCTAGAGGAAGTGAAGGGCGACTCACCATAATACTTTTTAACTATTTCTTCTGCACACTAATTATCAACAGACACAATTCAAGTAGTCAAATAGGATGACATGTTCCAAATAAGAGCAGAGTGGATTTTACTTCGAGAGACACGAATCCTGAGAAGACTTCTATAAAAATTGATCCTCCTTTTATATGGATCAATCCACTACTCTAATATTTGATTTACACTTTAGCTATGTGACCAATCGTCATTTAAATATCTTCAATTTTTTAATGACCGAAACCTACTATCAATGTTTACAAATACCTGATCGGTAGACATCTTTTTTTAGCGTCAGCTTCTCAATATTTAAACCTCCAATGTACTCTTCATCTATTCTCCTCTATCTAACTCGCTAGCTAGAAAACCTATATTATATATGTATAACTGACCTAATCTGCATATCACGGTTTTTTCTTCCAAAAGCGTTGGTTGTGAATGATAGCCCAAAGATTTCCCAAGAGGATTAGTGGAAGGACGTATATAGATCCGTCACAAATTTACGGCTTTTAATTGAAGAAGAAAATGTGACAAAATCTATTCCTGAGAGACGTTGCTTATACAATTGTGTAAGTATTGCAGTAAACCACTCAGATCTGTTCGACGTTCTCCCATACGAGAAATGAAAGCTGCATTTAATTTTTTACTTATAGCGAGCCCTGTTTGCGTCTTTAAGCTTCTTTAGCATAAAATTTATGGCTATTTCTGCTGTAAACAAATTGTTATCTCGACGGTAGAGTGTTTCAACAGTTGTTTTTACTCTAGTACAAGAGCCTAATTTTTATCACATAACATATAGATATCATCATGAGAAAAATCAAGTGATTTATCTGTATTTTTTATGTCTATTAATACTTCGCGTCAATACGAAAAAATAATTCTACAAAAAAATTACGTACACGTTTTATAAAAAAAATATAAATTTTCTGAGAATTAAATTTTGGAAAATTTTTATGAGATAAAATTTTTAAAATACAATTCAGACAAAAATTTGGTCCTGGTAATAGTTATTTTAATCCCGATTTGAAGAAACACCGTGATTCCGTGATTCCTGGGGCTGCAAACCCTAATTTATTTATGAGCTCACTTCTGTCGCGTATAAACTGATATGCGTACCACGCTTAGGTCTAGACAGTAAATGGATTATTTCGAAGAATGTTGTAAAAGTTATAAGATGTCTAATAGAACTTGAAAGGAAAAAAAGACAAGATTTAAAAATGCTTCAAAATTATTAAAAAATAACATTAAATTCAAACTAATCTATTGATTTGTAAACAATTTTTTTAGACTTTTACTATAACTCTTTGTATAAAAAAAAAGTAGTTAATAATAAATATCATAAAAAATATAAAACTTTCCAAATTTGAAATATCACCAGTAAGAAAACTAAGTCCCAAGAGACTGTGAAATTCTGTATTCAATATATTATTTGTTCAGAAACTCTACGGAGAGAGAGAGAGAGAGAGAGATTTCTACAGCAATCAAACATTTATTCAAACATTGGATTCAAACCCAAAAATATTCTTTAAATTAAACAAATAACCTTATTAAAATGAACATATAATGCTTCGATAAATGTATACATTTTAACAGGAAAGCATGATAAAAAATAATATTTAAATTAACAAAGGTTTTTTACATTTTAATTGGTCAATTGTATTGTCACAATTTATTTCCAACTCAGCCATTTCACAAAATTGTCAGCACGGTAGAAAATATACTTATTGTAATAAAAAGTTTCAGTAATATTATTTATCTGATAAAATAGAAAAAAATGTAAATGGTTCAAAATTTGCCTTATCAAAAATTGTTATTCAGATAAATCTTGCTTCTGTGTGTATTTATTCATTGTGTCAAATTATCAGTTTTCGACCTTGGCAATTCGATTTTTTTTAAAATTTCCTTGTTTCATAAACGGAGATAGAACTAAACTGAGCCAATTTCCTTTTAACTTCAATTACAACACATTATCCTAAGACTTTTAATGATAGAAAATTTCTGTGTATATATTGAACTAATATTCAACTTTATCGGCATAAAATTCTGAAAACGTTAGAATATACAACAAAAAATTTTTTAGTTTGGAATAAAACAGGTAAGCACTATTTATATTTTAAAAAAAAATTATTTAAGATATATGTATTGTGAACTATGTACTTAATATTTTACTATTAAAAATTGAAATATTTTGTGAAAATATATTAATCTTATTATTTAGAATGCTTATATATAAGCTAATGCTTATATATATATATATATATAAATATATATAATTCTTATTGTATTAATTATATAACACTCTTGATATATAAATAATTTCAAAATGTTCTGATTTGTATGGTTATTTGCATCTAGTAGAACAAAATTCAACGTCAAATTTCCTTCAAATAAATAAATTTTTTTTTAAAAATTTTAAATGAAGTTCTAGTTTTTTGTAAGTATAAAATCATAATTCTATAACGGTGCAACAAATAGATATTATTCACCTGACCGTAAGAAGCAATTAATTTTTAAACGTAAAATAAGTTTGAGATAATTAAGAGACATAAAGGATTAAGTTATTTTAAAAATACATGCTTTTTCTAAACTTAATCAAGGAAATTTATTCCACACATTACACTTTCCTTAACACATGGATTAGTTTTCTTTTCTTCAGTTTTATTATTTTAATTGAAAAAAAATTTAAGGAACAACTATTTACATTTTCAAAATAAGGAATTGAATTACTTGAGACAGCTGATATTAAGATATGCAAAAAAGAATAATTTGATAATTCATATACTTTTTTCAATTCTGTAAATGCATTTATTTTAATTTTAAAATACGTTTTGTTGAAATATCACAATAAGATAATATGGAATATAAATTTGAATAATTTAAAAATAAAAAACTCAAAATAAATGTAGGAAGTACTTTTAAAAATCCTAATTTCAATGGACTTTATCCTAATGTAAGTTTTATACAGAAGCCCTTCATAGAAATTTAGTAACGTCAAACTAAATTACTAT